>JARVGQ010000981.1:17713302-17725068 GCA_031762355.1 Hypsolebias martinsi | reverse complement strand
AAACACAGAACACCATTGCAGCTGCGGCGGCCAGCGCTCCCCCCCCCCCCCCAGGGACCCGTCAAATCAATTCAGTAGGCGTGTCAGCAACTGACCAATCGGCGACCTCAGTTTGTCCCGTATGTAAATGCTTCTTCTCTGTGGAGTTGCGCTGCAGCTGCTCAGGGTGGATACTCGAGTATGATGTCTGAACTCGCTGCGTCCAGTACGCACGTACGTACACGTGAATGGATGTACATGGGAGTATACTGGAGGATTTAAACTCAAAGCAGTCTGCTCCTCAGATAAATAATATTATTATCTTACATTTTATAGTTATGAATGTTTTTGTTCAGTGCCCTGAGAAGACTTCTGTTGTGACTTGATGCTATATAAATAAACTACATTGAAATTAATTGAATTCAGTGTTTAATGATTTGCAGTGCTAGTAGAAAAGTGGTCACCTCCTCTCTGCTTTATGTCGTGTCCATAATTACACTTTTGTAACGTACTAATGAGAGAAAAAAGAAAACAATTATGAGTCATTGATGGAAAATATTTCTTTTTCTTTTTTATTGAGCTCATTTAATATAAAACAACTTTTTTTGTTGGTACAATTCACTATCAAATATATATATTTTCTGTTTCTAGAAAGAGCAACTTGCACAAGTTCGCAAACAGACTTCCAGAGAAGAGCATGAAAACCAACATCTGGGGAATTACAGGTAAGAAAGAGCCAAACAGCTGGACAAAATGAGCTCACTCTTTACAAGGTCCAGCCTTGCCAGGCTCTTGTGAAAATAAATATAGCTGGTAACAGAAGGAACAACAAAACATTTTAAATAGTAATAGTAATAGTAAATAATGCACAAGGAGTAATACACGATAAAATGAGAAAATAGAAAGAAAGAAACCAAAAGAAGTTATAAACGTTATAACAAACTGTTATCCCTCTTGGCACATTGCTAACTGTTGCTTTTTAGAAACTAAATTTAGTATGCAAACTTTGTGTCCCAGCTGCAAGCTATCTTCAAGCTATCTTCTTCTTTTCATCCACAGTTCTTTTTTTTTTTTTTTCTGCTCTAACTCCAGCTGGTGCTTTGGAAGAAACTGTGTGTTGATTTCTGACCTTGCAGATGGAGCGGATTTACCTTACAGCATGACTTAGCAAGTTCACATTTACTACTTGTCCTGTGTAAATGTGTCTTTCACACCTTGGTTTTTTTCTTTCTCCCCCATTCTATTTATTCAGCACCTTGTAGACACCTTCACATTTTCAAGTCTTGAATTTTTTATTTACTTACCTCCAAAGTTTTTGCACAAATGTTCGTACAAACATACATACACGACTGGGTGACACACACTCACCTGTCTTGCCATCTCCCCAAGTCCAAGTGACTTCTTGACTCATCACTTGACTGGATGCCTAGTAAGAATGCTGCTCCAGGGCTGCGTGAAGTGCTGTCACCTCCTTCCTCTTTCTCAACAGGCTGCCAGACAGTCAATCAGGCAGGCAGAGGTCTGTCTGGAGCATCCCTAATAAAGACCTCTTAGCATTCAAATGGTGCCCCGGCGCTGCAGTGAGCCCTGATTAACACACTGCTTCTCATTAGATGACTACGGGTAATGAACTCACTTACATTTGGCTGTTAGATGAAATCTGTATCAGGTACAGAAAAACCAGGACCCTGAAACATCCACGAGGAGCCCAGCTGAGAGTTTACAATAGCTGAAAATATTTTTATTTACAAATAAACTGATTGCATAGCGGGTGAGAGAAATTTGCTGATTTTCATCTTGGCTGGTGATTAGATGAACTGATCATCTTGGATTGGACAGATCCAACAATTTTATGAACATTTTTTCTTAGTCTTTTATTGCGCCATCAAATCTATGCACACAATCCATTTTTTAAACTGTCTATCAAGTACCGGTAGCTAATTTGAGCTAGTACTATGACATCTTTAATGCAGTTATTTTAATTGAGTGAAGAAGAATCCTAGATAACATGTACATAATATATTTAAGGTTTAAAATAAAGTCAAAAGAAGCACAAGAGGTATAAAAGGAACTGCTTATGGAGGTCTTACATCTGCTGGACTTACTGCTCAGTAACATGTAGGACATGGGTTTTCTTCCAGATATCATTCCCACTTTAAATGGTTGCATAAATTCACATTACTTTGTGAGATCTGTAACTTTGTTTTAATATATTCAAAATAAACAAAGATTATTTGGGTTTTATTTGTACACATACCTCTGTTCCATCAGTTGGAAGATATTATTTGTACACTGTCAAATTTTTGTTTCATTCAATAAGGAAGTAGAAAAATTGTTTGATGTCCCTGATAGGTTTTTTTTTTTAATAAAGAAATTGGAATCGGCCAATGTCAAAAACAGCAAGTCAGAACATTACAAAAACTGGAAACTAATATAACCAGTGCAGAAAATACTAACTCTTTAACTAGTTAACATCTCAGTTATGGCCTTACTGTTTTCAGATAAGTGATTTATGTTTATCCTTGATGATTGATAGGTTCTAGTTGTTGTTTTTTTCTTCTTTTAAATAAATTGAGAGACCTCTTTTTTGCTGTTTGAAAAGGCACATTTCAGGAAAAAATAAAATAGTTACCTTATCACATGGGCAGCTGTGGCTGAGTGGTTAGAGCAGTCGTCTTCCAATGCAAAAGTTGGGGGTTCGAATCCACCACCAGTCACATGCCGAAGTGTCCATGGGCAAGACGCTGAACCCCTCATTGCCTCCAATGTGTGTCCCATCAGTGTATGAATTTGATCTAAAGTTCTGATTAGTCTCTTTAAAATGATTTGTTCAATTCGCTTTGTATTTTGTAGAAATCTAGTAGAGTGCTGTATGAATGGGTAAATGAGGACACAGATAGTGTTGTAAAGTGCTTTATCTTGATTAGATAGAAAGGCGCTATATAAATACAGTCCATTCACTTATCAATAAAATAATTTTAAAATTTCAAATTGAATGATGTGAAGGCAGTGTGCTCTCATAATCAGATATCTTAGATGTCAAAATGTATGAATGGTGTATAAGGATAACCAGAGCTTTATACATTGTTCTAATCCTGTCAGGTCTAAGGTAACCACTGAGCAGAGTTACTTTAGTCTTGAGGATAAAATACATAATGTGTTAACACGAAAATTAGCAGTCTAAAAAAAGGTGAAGTGGACATATATACGAATGAGTGTGTGCAGAAAGCATATGCATTAATAGATCGAAATATGTCAAAAATCTGTCTAGATAAAGTTTGCACACACTTTCTTAACTCAAAGCTTTTTGAGTAGTATCTGTTTTTGTGTTTTCACTTTGATCTCTTCTTATTTCTTTTCCCTGGATTCTGCTCCTCATCGTTCTTTTGTCTTATTGCCTAATACCGTTCACTGAAATATTTTTATCCCTCTGTTTCTTGTCTTGCTGGCTCTTTTTCATGTTCAACCACCACTCACACCTGCTGTGACTTGACCTCTCTGTGCCTCCCTCCATCCATTTGTCTTTTTATTTTTTTGCCTTCTTACCTCTCTGTACTCCTGCCCTTTATTTATCTATCCATCTATTTGGCAATGCATTTTCTCCCCTTTCTTTTTTGCTCTTTTATACTGTATGAACACCTCCCTTTGAAATCTGTTATTGTGCCTCTTTTAACCTCACATGCCTCCTTTGCTTAACCCCAATCTCCCTATTCTTGTTACTTTTCTGACCCTAAATTCCTTTTGTTTCTCTTCTCCATCCTTTATTGCTCCACTCTCATTTGCCCTGTCTTCCCATGCTGATAACCCTTTCTTTATTACTTCTCATTCCATGTATTTTACTTTCTCCTTGCCCCTGTCTCTCACTGTCTATTCGGCCTACAGACGTATTTACCCCCCAGACGACAAGCTGCTGTTGGAAAAGTATGAAAGCCTGCTCTCGGCCGCCTTTCAGACCTTCCTCGCCGGGCGAGCTGCCTCACTTCAAAAGGAAATGAATAATCCTCTGAAACGAATGAAGGCACGTACATCAGTGGCAGACTGTCACAGACACGCACACAAACACACACCACATAATCCTGCAGAGATTCACACCTGAACATATACACACAACATTCAAACAACTGCAGAAAGAAAGAGAGGAACACGCACGCGCACACACACACACACACACACACACACACACACACACACACACACACACACACACACACACACACACACACACACACATTTCTATTAAGATTCTGCCCACAGAGACGAATGAGGATGTGCGAATAATGTGGAAAACGTCTTACAGTCCTTGATTTTTGTTCAAATGTTTGACAATATATATGAAGGGAAAGCACAATATGTCCTACTGTCCTACTGTCATTCAAACTGTCTCTTCACAAATATTTATTGTACTTTGCATAAAATTTTAAAAGAAAGTCTAATCCCGAAGAACAACGTCAGATTTGTTTCTTTTTTCAGTTCGACACTCGTCACTTTCCATCTGGTCTCTTTCTGTATATTTCACATATTTTTGTTCTCTTTGACAGTACCGGTTCTGAGTTAATGACAGCTGTTGCCCACACATACGAGTGTATTTTATTATTCCTCTTTTGTTAAACATTAGGACATCTAGCATATTGATATGAAGGTGCACACACATGCATTCAGAGAGTTCATGCATTTTGCCATAATTTAACAGGGTTAGCATTCAATTTATGCAGCGATTGTACACACCAAAGGCTTTCAGTGGGTGGAGGAATGTAGCTTCTGCTAAACAACAAAGGTGAAGAAGTGTGGCCAAACATAAAAATGGAATAAATTGATTAAAAGATACAATTATTGTTCAGACTGCAGAGTATGGTTGAGAAAATAATTGCACGTGAAAGAGAAGATGAAATACCAAGAAAGAGAGATGCTTTGTCATTTTTCTTGTTCTAAAAAAGGCTTTTTTAAAGACTTTAGAAGTACAAAAGGGGACTTTAAGAGACTATTTTCTGTCATCATGTCAGTTTATTTGTTTAACAGAAATGAAACATTGACAATTAAAAAAAAACTAGGGAGAGCATTGTGACATGTTCAAATACACTGAAGATTAAAGGCACAATGGGACGCAAGGACACTGATAAGAACAAAAAAAAATTAATTACTTTTGACAAAAGTAATGATGCTACAATTTCATCACAAATTACGGTCATGCAGCTATTTCAACTTCATAAACCCTACCTCTGGCTCGTTGCATTTCTGAAGGTTATGGTCTGTTTTTCCAAGAGTCTCTGCAGAGAAACTTTGTAGAGATTTCAATCATAGATCTGGCTGAACCCAAACATCCAAATTTTTTTAAATTTAGCCTGCAGAGACATGTAGATTTTGTTCAAAGCAGTAAGGTAGAGAAGAGGAACACCACTGTTTCCTATCTAGTCAATCTGAATGCCAACTGAACTGTTCTCTTTAATGGACAAAGTCTGAGATCCTGATCTAGACCATCTATGAGAAAGAAGGAAGGTTCCTGAAGTTCAGAATGATAATCATCAGATCATGAATATTTAATTTAGAAAATACATTTCTTTATGTTTTAAAGCATTATGCGTTGCTTTCATTTACTTTTTTGCACTGGTTTTAGTAGCGCACATTCACAGTGAAAACTATAGAGTTATCTTGAGATCTTGGTAAACTCAGACTGTACGTTATTATGTCTGAATATTGTTACATATTTGAGACAATCACAGGTTTATATAGCCAGTAGCTATCTCACTTGGTTGTGACTGCTGGTCACCAGTTGGTGAACATTTGTGAGAGATTCACCAAAATTCCTCAAAAGGTTCTCACTTTCTACATGTGAATTGCAGAGCTGTGAAATCTTGTCACTGTAATTTTAAACATGTTCAATAAAAATTTGCAACAATCTTTCTCTCAAAATAGTCACAGAGCTGTCAAAGGTGACTTAAACTAGTCTCAGTTTTGTCTCTGACCTGCTTCAAGAGTGCAAGAACTGCAATGTGACAGTTCTACTCTAAAACACTGGCAACGATACTGAGTTAATGAATATGAATATTGAAAAACGGGTCCATATCTGCCTATCTTAATTTTAAAGGTGTACTCCAGTACATTAAATCATGAACTACTAAGTCTGCTACTCAGATAAATAACGTTAACTTATTTATATGCATATGAATAATTCTGTTCAGTGTCCTGAGATGAGTTCTGTTGTGACTTGGCGCTATATAAGTAAACTGAATTTAATTTAATTGAAATTGAATGTGTGTAAAACCAACCACTTAGACAATAAAGATATTATAGTATTATATCTGCCACTTATATTAGTTCTTACTTTGTTCATCATCTGATCTATACTGCGTATATTACTATATCTCTTTGTAAAAAAGTCAGAAGTCATCGGCAAGCAAACAATCAACATTTCTATCATGTCTGGCAGATTT
Source organism: Hypsolebias martinsi (assembly GCA_031762355.1). Classification (NCBI taxonomy): domain Eukaryota; kingdom Metazoa; phylum Chordata; class Actinopteri; order Cyprinodontiformes; family Rivulidae; genus Hypsolebias; species Hypsolebias martinsi. The sequence goes on along the minus strand of JARVGQ010000981.1, from coordinate 17,718,661 downwards.
AGCACTAAAAACTCTCATGTTTGTCTGCCTTTGTTCGCTTCTTATGGCCAATAGGAATTGAAAAATGTCATGTTCTGTCACCTTATCAAAGAAAGTAAAGCTTGTGTTGTATTCCTAGAAATAACATGTTGATTGACTGCAGAGCAGCCTCTTGCTTTCAGCTGCTGTTCTACAGACATCCCAGTGATGGGTTGCACAGTTTTCCAAAGTGTTTGCATCACCCTTCTCTCCACTTTCATTACAGTTAGGTTGAAAGGTATGCATCAGATTGTTAGGTCTGTTGTTAGCTGCATATTTTTTATCGACTTCTCAGTTGCTATCTTCCTATTCCACCACTTTATTTTTTGTTTTCAAATGAATACTAAATCTGAAAAGGAAAATGTTGTCAAGCTGTCGCTCGCTCAGAAGGCCTGTGGTTTTCTGTCATAAACATAAAAAAAGTACACAAAAGTGAAAGTGTTGTCTTTGCAAACTTCTGTCACTGAAAAATGCTTTCAAAGACAGTCCAGAAAGTGCAAAGATTGACCATGGATATACCAGTATATAAAATTGTACTGCGAACTAGGATTTGTTTCTTTAAAACAATATTAATATTTATTATTTCTTTCAAACAAAACATTCATTTCAAAAGAAGTTCTCAATTTTAAAACAGGTGGTCTTCACAAATTGCATCGTTTTCTGCTGTAAGAAGATGCTGTTGATAGTTCAGTGTTATTCACATTTTTATGTGAAAGTCAGTACAATAAGAAGAACGTACTGATTGCTTTTTATATGAATAAAGCAAAAAAAAAAAAAAAAAAAAAAAAAAAAAAAAAAAAAAACCCTCTACATCCAAAAAGCCAAATTACTTTGATATAAGAGCAAAAGTCGCTTAACCCAAAATTGGTGTAAAGCTACTTAATTTTACATGCATTTTCTTAAATTAAAGATGCAACAGGTAACACAACTGTGTTTGTGTGCTGTGTTGTGTGCAACATATTACAGGCTCAAAACAGGTTAGGTCTTCCAGACAAGCAAATATCCCAAATGATCACTTTGGTTTGAGCAGCAAGTTAGAGCCTGTTATGTACCTTTTTCAAAAGGCAATATTAATCTTTTAATAACTGTCATTTGAAAGAAAGCTTCACCATGTTAAAGTTAACTATAATGCATCCTCAAATAAATTCATCCTTCTTTTAGCCTACAGATACAACACTAATACATTTGAAGTTAAAAACTTTACTATTTGTATTTATTGAAGAATTATTAGCCGCCTTTGAGCTCATTTGACATTACAGAAACAAATCAAAACATTTTCATTACTTCACAATTAGTGTAAAATTACAATTTTGATACCCCATTTTAAAGTAATGATTTTATTTTATTAAATTTATATCTAATCTAACTTGTTTTGTGTACACTTTAATGTATAGGAGGAAGATATACTGGATCTACTGGAGCAATGTGAACTGGATGACGAGAAGTTGATGGGCAAATCCTCCAGGCAACGAGGCCCAAAGGTGGGTGAAAGGGAGAGAGCTGGTGAGACAAGGGGCAGACAAAGAATAGGGTCTAGATACCTCATGGGACCTAAAATAAGAAGAGTGTCAGAGGAGAAGGGATGCCGGTAGTCAGATGCCTGGAGCTAGCGCTCACAGAAAGCACACCGGACGTGATTCCGAAAAAAAAAGGTGAGGGGAGTTGCAGGTCTGGGAAGAAAGAAAGGAGTCAGAAAGTGGCCCAAAGAAGAGACCCAACTCCCCAAGGGGACAGCTGTCAGGCTGTCTCCCTCGTGCTCTTCTTGCTATCTTTCTTTCTGTCTATCATCCTATTTTTTTTATTGCTCTGTCACATCCACCTATAAATCCCCTCCCAATTTCTTGCAACAGTACATTACTCCCTCTGTCACATAACTTTGCTCTCCTCCATTCACCTCTCCATCCCTCTCTTTCTCTGTACATGTACATCGATTCCCCACTCGAGGGCCAAATTGACGGGAATGCTTGACGAGTGTGTTTAGAGACCAGACGTTGAAGTTCAGCACTGCATTTGTGAGGTCTTTGTTAAAAGTGAAGACTTGTTCAGACACAGTCACTGTTGTCCAAAATAATTTGAGGCCCGTCAGTTTCGATGTCGCAGAGCGTATGGTGGGAGACATCAATACCGGGGGAAGGAAAGTGCTGTGACGGATAGATTCACTCCTCAGGGTGTGGTGCTCACAAGCCATCTGCTGAAGCTGAACCAACAACTCTGTGAAAGTTAAAGGGAGTATTGAGGCCAAGGATTAGAAACATGATTATGTTGGAAGGAAAGGACAATGTTTGTTATCAAAGGAAATAGTCTGGTAGAAAGGGTAAAAGTTTAAAAGGAAAGATAAAGGTTTTTATAGCCTTTCTAATAGCTTGGACTCTATTCTAATTGTGATATACTGCATTTACCCTTACTCACATTTTTTTTAATCCTTCTTTTAGCTCCCTATTTAGGCTGCTTGCTTTGCTGTTTAGCTTTGACACTTACTCCCTTTGCATCGAACATTTTGTACAATTTTTTATTGTCTGATCTTTTGTCTTTGCCTTGCTCTCCTCTATTTAGTCGCAGTCTGTTCTCGTATCCTTTCCCCCTCTTTTATGTCCAGAATCCCTTTCTCTTGGTGTTCATTTCCGCCTCTCAGCCTATTCAGTTTCTCCTTTCTGTTCCTTTCTGCTGCCATGCTGACATTCACCTTGCCCCTCCTCTTTGGCTCACCTCATCAATCAGATGTTCCCATCTCCCCTCTTATTCTCCCCTCATGTATTTAATCTCTCTGTCTCTATCCTCGTCTATCACTCACCCACACAGCTACCCGGCGGTGACTGTGTAAGCCCTGTGATCACTTCCTGCTTATTAATTTGAGTGGCCTGACAGCACTGCCCAAGCTGAATGCTGAATAACAGATGTATATATGCTTTATTAATGTCATCAGCTCATGCCCTTCCAGGATGTGAGATAGACCAATGTAATTAATGTTATAATAAAGAAAAAAGTAACCATTAGTTACTTCATACACTATACTTGAACTTAACGGTATACGTATAGGTAAGGGTTTTCACCTTGTTGTTTTTATAAATCTACTCAGTCAAAGAGGCACCCAGTTATATTGCAGCCTTTGTATCGATATAGACCTTTTTTTAAATCTAAAAAAGCGTAAATGTTTAATAGTTTGTGTTAAATAATGAATAAAATGCTTACCTTGACTTAGTTATGTACATTTCCAAGCAGATAATAATTTTTTAAGGCTAAAAGATAGTCTTGTAAATTATAGTGTTATAGTTCTTACAAAGCGATCTATTGTCTGACTCTGTGAGTATCAGGGGCCTCATGTACAAAGATTTGCGTGAATTTCCTACTGAAACATGGCATACACTTAAATCAAGAAGATAACATATGCACAAATATATCCAGATGTATGAAACTATGCGTACACATGAATCCAAGCATACTTCCTTTTTACATCCCAATTAACGTGGAATTGAGTGCACATGAGGGAATACCCGACTCTTCCCTTGACACTCATTCATTTAAATATGCAAATTGATTTCAATATGCCCTGCACCTGAGAAATCTCTTCTCTGCACTATTGAAAAGCATGTCAGCATGCATGTCGTGGCAGCATGACGGCTCAGTGGTTAGCACTGTTACCTCACAGCAAGAAGGTCCTGGGTTCAATCCCTGGTTGGACCTGGGGTCTTTCTGTGTGGAGTTTGCATGCTCTTCTTGAGCTTGCATGGGTTTTTGCCAGGTACTCTGGTTTCCTCCCACACACCAAAAACATGCATGTTAGGCTGTTTTCAGGCCCAGGTCTCCCTTACAAAAGAGGTCTGTGATCTCAGTGGGATTTATAGGTACCTGGTTAAATAAAGGTTAATAAATATTAAATAAAAGTCTACACATGGGAAAAAGGGGAACTTTACAGAATGTGAGTTGGAGACGCTTGTAAATGAGGTAGAGGAATGTAAAAGCATTTTGTATGGCATGCTGTCCTCTGGTATCAGCGCCAAACTCAAGAGGAGTAAGTGGGACAATGTGTGCAAAGCTATAAAGCTGTGGGGTCAGAGCAGTGCACACCCACAGAAATTAAGAACAAATGGTTCAACATGTAAGGATGATTAAATTAATTTACTCAAATCGCCAATCTCACACTGTGCCAGCTTGTACACTGTTCCCAACCATTCTGTCCATTAGAATGAGTGAATCATGTATTGAACCAGGCTACCTCACCCCAATGTTGGTAGTTGCTTTTTCACATCGCATATAATTTGCACATTGGTTGACTGTCGCTGCAAAGCGTGCTTTAACGTTGGCCTGTTAACTGCATCGAATGGGAATTTGATATACAGTACCTGGTTGACATACGGATAATTCCATCCCACACAGCTGGCATGGCTCGGCTCATAGTCGACTGGCAAAGTCCCGATCAGTCTGCCAGCTCACTCTGGAATGCCCCTGTTGCTAGGAACCCCAGTGTGGTCAGCAACTGTATGTGTATAGGCAGCGCACTGCTCCTCACTGTGTTGCGCTCCAAGACTGGCCTCAGTTCCAAGCACAGTTCCAAAAGGATTGCCCTTGGAAGCCTAAAACGGCTGATGAGCCAGTTTTCAACACAGTCCAGAAAATCCTCTGTCTCTAAATACATGTGCTCTGTGTATTGCCCCATTTGCTATATCTCCTAATAAAGCTAAAGCCATTGTTGTTAAAGGTATTTTCTGTACCACTTTGTGACTGCTTTTATATCCACTCATCTAATTGCATATACTGGTATGTGGACGTATTAATTGTTCATGATGTATGTCTGGTGTGTACAATAGTAGATTCACATCATTAACGGTATCACCTCTAAGTATTGCCAATGGACCAGTAACCATAGAAACATGCGTACGCCAGCCTTGAATTTGGCGTGGGGCTGCACACATTTCCCTGGTCATTTCATTCTTGATACATCTGAGGTTTTGCATGAAAACATTTTTTGCATTTTTGCATGTTTTATACATCTGGATTTATTTCTGGTTACCCTGTTTTCTTGATTTAAGCATATGCCATGTTTCAGTAGGAAATCCGTGCAAGTTTTTGTACATGAAGCCCCAGGTTTCGTTGTGATAAATGCTTTAACATAATGCAAGCCTGACAACAACTCACATGTCATCATGTTCATTTTTAAATGTGTACACATTAGACGCCGACTAACTGGTCAGTCTGTTTATTAATTTGGTTGGTTTGTATTATTTTTAAAATTCTCAGCATCTATCAGACCTGAGCATACCAAGTCAATTCATTCATTCAACCTTTATTTAGGCAGGTTAATCTCATTGAGCCTCGAGGACTCATTTACAAGACAGACCTGGCT
>JARVGQ010000981.1:17697329-17707959 GCA_031762355.1 Hypsolebias martinsi | reverse complement strand
AAATAAATAAATAAATAAATAATAAACACTACGATTACAATAGGCCTTCGCAGCGCTTCGCTGCTCGGGCCTAATTACATTACTGTATAAAGTAACATAGTTTTTGAATTTGTCATTCAACCTTTATTTAGGCAGGTTAATCTCACTGAGCCTCGAGGACTCATTTACAAGACAGACCTGGATACAAACTAAGAATGATGACAACAGCAACTGTAGATTTTCCTTGGACAATCAACTATAGACAATCATAAGAGAGGCATACAGATATATATACAGGTAGTCCTCGACTTACGAACGAGATCTGTTCCTACTTACCGTTCGTAACCCGATTTTGATGTAAGTCGGAACTCGTTACACGTGGCATTCGTTAAACCGGATTTTTCCCATAAGTCGCGGAAATACATGTAAATGTATGCTAATGCTGCACCACACACCTGTTTATCGACATGACACTGAACACGCGTACATACTGTTCCATAAACATGCACAGAACTTTATTTACAAACAATTAGCTAACACATTACGCCACACATTCATCTATTAACACATACCTGTACAGTATTTACTGTATCTCCAACTTCTTCTCCATCGTAATCGCTGCGCTCCCATCTGTAGACTGACTCGCTCTCTTGGGGCCCATTTCAAAGTTAGCACACAATACAGTACTGTACTGTAATGTACTTCGCTAGTTCAACACTTGCTAATAAAAACGCGCACTCTCTTCTTTTCGTTCGTCAAACTCAACCACGCGGCTAGGCTCGCACCGTTCCCTTAAATACTGTACCTTTACGATCTGTATCACTCCGCCTTTGTCTCTCTCAGAGGTACAGTACACCTGTACTGTATACATCCGCTGTGGTACTGCACCCTCCCCTCCTCCAACCAACAGCGGGAAATTTCCATTGCCTTGTGCCAAGTACATGCTGTAGTGACGCATTTACGCCGTAACTCGATTTCATAGTTTTCAACGGGGGTCGTTCGTAAGTCCGAGTTGCCGTAAGTCAGGGGCGCCGTAACCCGAGGACCACCTGTATATATATATCCTCAGTCTCCCCCAGCCAGGTCTGTGGTGCTATTTAAATAAACTGAATTGAACTGAACTACTAACACACAACACTTAGTCCAACATCAGTAAAATTGACTAAGAAACAACAATTTTATGTTGGCTAATGTAAACTAGCTATGGCAGCCGTCTTGTACTGGTTTAACTCTAATTGTTAATGAGTTCTAGATGTACAGGCAGCAATAATGGGAGTGTCATGAAACACATCTTGTGGTACATGGATATTTTTAGAAACAATGTGGATGTGAACAGTTCACGCTCAAGCTTTTAACAAGGTGTTGTACCATGTGTGGTGCTTCAAACATGTGCTAGGCATGAATGACTTTTTTCCAACCACGCAACATTTTAGCTCAGTGTTCTGAAATTACTCCATTACAAGCACATCAAACTAGATAAAGTTGTAGCCATTTTGTTTTTGCTATAGTGACAGCTGTGCCAGCCATCTTGAATGTGACTGAATCCAAAGGACAATTTTTTAAATGTACAACCACCAATGACTACTTTCAAAAAGTTTAATTAAAATATGATGAATGGTTCATGAGATATTTTATTAGCAGTTCAGACAAATGAATACACACATGACTACCAGATAAAATATTATCTGTCTGGTTTCACCTTTGGCAGTGGGCAATAATAAACTTGTGTGAAGGAGCGTAAAGCTCAAGGTGGTGCATATTTGTAGAAGTCACACATTAATGCAAGGTGTGGGAACAATTTGCCCAAGACATTAAACATAACACTCGATCTGTGCTGCAAAGTCTCTGTGTAAAGGACACTCATTAACTTATCCCTCTCAACACTGTTCACCAGCGCTCACATACATGTCATTTGTAGATTAAATATATTTCTCTTGACTTGCATTAGCAGGAACTTAAATAGCATATGGAGGAAGACTTGGCCTCGTATTAGCCTATAACGTTTTCCAATAATTCATTAAGTACCACAAGCCAGTGTATCACGATCTGGCTAAAAGTGTTGAATCCACATGCAGGAAGGTAACGGGAGACTCCAGGTAAAATTAGTAACAAAGTTTCTTTTCTAAATAAACAAATCAAGATGCTGACAGGGCAGCTAACTTACTTAATGGAGAACGCAGAGGGAGACGGATCACAACAGCCATAAAGGACAATCCAGAGACAAATGACAAGACACAAGGGAACTGAGTACTATTACTAATGAAGACAAATGACAGACAGCTGAACACAAGAAGGAGGAACACTGAGGGGTGACTGAAAACATGAGGAAAAAGAAAAGACAGGTCAAAACCCAGAAACCCTACACAGTCACACATTCTGATGTAAATAAGCATGACTATATAGATACTAGCCATAAAGTGTTCAAACATTTTTATTTACTTTTATTTATACAGCTAATCTCATTGATAAAGGCAGTCTCATTTGTAAGAGGAACTTGTAACATAGACACATAGAGTCAGTTACTGTAGATGAAATAATGCAACAGTAAAAAAGTGCCAGTGGTTAAAAGGGGGCAGAGTATAACAAAACCTGTAAACAAGAACAGGTCTGAAATGATGATTTCTTAATTTTCCTTAAAATATATTTAAAATGTCCAGGTGGATCAAACTGGACAGTTTCAGATCTTGTTGCAGTGTGTTCCAGGATGATGGGAAAAAAAGAAAAAAATTTAGTGTAAACTGAGGGGACACTGAAAGAAATAAAATCTTTGGAATGTAGGTTTTGATTGAAAGGTTATTGTAACATCACAGAATATAGATAAGGAGACAACAGGCTGAGGATGGATTTGTAAATGAAACTGTACCACTTTCTGTTGCAAGTTTTCTCTTTACCTGCCGACGGTTGACAAAGACTGTTGTTTTCACCACAACCAGTAAGGCAAAAGAGCAAGTTCAATGAAACGCTGCTGGACTGTGTCCCAGACTGTTGGACCTTTGGGAACTGACAACTTCCTAGTTTTACTCAATACTCCAGTTGTTTTCACAACAGTCAAATTCCTGCCCATTCATTCCTGTCAGACCAAAGCACCCCCACCCTGGACCCTTCAGATCAAATCAGTATCCTGTTCTCTCAAGTCCCCAGCATCACAGGAGATTGACCTTACTGACCTGGAGTATTTCATCCAGTCAGTCCATGATACTCTGTATGGATTTTCTGAACCAAACGAGCACTCCGAGGCCCTTCATCTCCACAGTGACCTAACCCCTTCATTATTAACACCCGTTACCCATATCGGGCAGTGGGGGATCATACCCCACTGTCCATCCACAGGGAGGAGATAAAGCAGGTCACTTCTTATAAGTATGTGGGTATTCACCTGGATAACCTCAAGCTGGAGTGACCGTGCTGACCATGTATGCTCCTGGTTACAGCAAAGGCTGTTTTTTCTTCGCAGACTGAAGATGTTTGGTGTCAGTCAGAACATCAAGTTTTTATTCTACCAGGCAGTGATGGAGTGGTATCAGGTACAGGATGACGGCATGGTTCGGCAATCTCTCCACTCAGTTAAATCTAAGTTGCAGCGCCTGGCACAAACTGCTATGGAGGTGATGGGGAGGACCAAAAAGCTCTCCCTGCAGTCCATCTATGAGCAGTCTGTACTTAGGCAGGCACGGAGGGTACTGTTTGGATCCATCCCAAATCCTGTATGTTGAATATGAGTTCTTGCCTTCTGGTAGAAAGTACAGAATCACAAAAACTAAACCATTTTAAATATTCTTTTCTGTCCACCTCCATCAAAATTTTGAATCAAAATGTAAAGTAGCACAATGAGTGCTCCTCCCACCAGGGCCACCCTTTAAAAACCTCATGCATCACTGCCATCCATAGCCAGTTTGAAGGACACGGCAAAAGACTGTGGGGTGAGGATGGGTATTTTACTCAAAAGTGCTTTGATGCGCTCAAAAGCCTGCTGACTGTCAGGTGACAAGACAAACTTCACTTCTGAGCTTATCTGAGAGAGAATAAGACAGCATTAATGGAAGGTTCATACACAATTTTAGAGATAGGGTGAGTAGCTTTGTCATCTGCAGGGAGCTCGGAGTACAGTTGCTGCTCTTTCACAATGAAAGGAGTCAGTTGAGGTGGTTTGGGCATGTGATGGGTCCTGGATGCCTCTCATTAGAGGTTTTCCAGGCAAGTTCCAATGGTAGGAGCCCCCAGGGTAGACACAATATTTGCTAGAGGGATTGTGTATCTTCTCTGGCTTCACAAAATCTTAAGATCCCCAAAGACAAGCTAGACATTGTTGGGGATGAGGGGTCTGGGTTTCTCTCCTGGATCTATTGCCTCCACAACCTGACTGCAGATAAAAGGCAGAAGTTGGAGACGGTGCATGGGGCAATGCTTGCATCTATAAGGGGAGGAGCAGGAACGAGTATGGAGATGGAGAACAGAACTAGCAACTACCTGACATCACATCAACACCTCTGGGCTTTCCTCTCTGCCCCTTGCTCCCGTAGCAGGTGGAGCACAGTCCTTTTAAAGTTTCACCAGTGAATCTGACAGCAGACACCTCAGTGAAAAAGATGTCCATTTGTAAAAGTGATATGGAGGCAGGGCAGCACAGTGGCACAGCTGGTAGAGCTGCCACCTCTCAGTGAGCAGGTCGCCCTGGTTCAAATCCTGGCCTGGGGCATTTCTGCGTGGAGTTTGCATTTTCTCTCAGTGTGTGAGGGTTTTCACCAGGTTCTCTGGTTTCCTCCCACAGACCAAAAACATGTATTTTAGGCTAATTGGTAACTCTAAATTGTTCCTAGGTGTGAGTGAGAGAGTTAATGGTTGTTCATCTCGTTTGTCTCTGTGTGGCCCTGTGATGGACTTGTGACCTATCCAGCATGTATCCCACCTTTCACACAGTGATAGATGGACATGGGCACCAGTGACCCCTGCGACCTGAAAAGGAAGAAGTGGGTAAAGATAATGGATGGATGGATGGTCATAGAGGCACATAACAGCTATGCACCAGAGGGTCTTAAGATTGCTGTTTTAAACCTTTACCTGATTTAGAAGCTCAGATAAGTTATATGTTGATATCCAGTCTTCAATTAAAAAAAAATACTTTTTCTTCTTTCTGCTGCCTTTCATTTTATTTTTTTGTATTCTTATAGTTTATGAAATTGTTATTAAAAAAAAATATATATAAATAAATCATCAAAAAATATTTTGAGAAAATTGTTGCAAATCAGGTTACGCGATGGACTTGTGACCTGTCCATTGTGTACCCCACCTCTCACACAGCACACCAGAAAGGAAGAAGCTGGTAAAAATAATGGCTGGATGGATAGGTGCAATTCAGTTTCAACCATGCAGTTGCATTGCACACATGTAAGTTGTTCATTGATCAGTTAATGCTCACATCCTTGCTGTAAACACATAAAACTGATGTGTGATGGCCAGTTGCTTCTGTCAGTTATGGTTTAGTTCAGTTTGTCCAATATATGACATAGATTTTCAATAATGATTTTCTGTGAAGTACTTTAGTGTGTCAGGGAGTGACAGACACTGAGGGGTTACTATGATGATCCTAATGGGCTAACAGAAGCTCATTGTGGTCACCCAATGGGGGCCAAGATAAGCACAGTTGGACGTGTGCTGTGCAGAACAGTGTTGTTGTACAAAGTGATGTAAATACTGTACAGTAGTGTTTATAATGTTGTAAATAGTTTTTATAGTGTTTGAAATAGTGTTTATAGTTGTATAATGTGTTTATATGTGTTTATAGATGAATGTGTGGTGTAATATGTTAGATAACTGTTTGTAAATAAAGTTCTGTGTGTGTTTATGAAACAGTTTGTACGTGTGTTCAGCCCCCATGTCGATAAATGGGTGTGCAGCGCAGCGTTAGCATAAAGTTACATGTATTTTTCGGTTCACGGGCCAAAATCCGAGCTAACGACCGCCACGTGCTTTCAGTTTCGGTTTAAGTTTAAAACCCGAGTTAACGACCGCCACGTGCGAGCAGTTTCGGTTTAAGTTTAAATCGGTATCCGGCCGGGCCGTTGTAACGGAACTCGAACGTAAACCGAGGACTACCTGTATACATAAATATAATACATATCACAATTTATACTTTGTAAGATTAATTATAATTGTGACAATATTTCTCAAGTTTCCTGCTGGCAAATGTTCATTTTGAACCCTGTTTTAGATACAATTCTTTGAGAAAATGCTTCATTTTGAGGGGTTTTGGGTCCAAAAGTGTTAAAAAATGGGACACATTCATCTTTTGATGCTTGTATAAATGGCCTGCCTCTGCCTTTTGCTGTCATAAGTTCTATACTGACACCCTGCACAGAATGGACATTGTTAAAATTGGCGAATGTGACAAAATGTCACTACTCCTACCTATTTCTTTGAAAGCTTTTGAACAACTTTTAAAACACAAAAATAATCCCCAAATCTAACTTGAGAGAAAAATGGGAAAAAAGACCCCCAAAAACATGACAAACATGAAGATCATTACTGTGTCAGACCATGAGAGGCAGAAACACACACAAAAAAAAGATGTAAACAAAGCAGAAGAGGCGACAAGACATGAAATGGCATGCAGTAGGCGTGTCAATAATGATGTGATCTCTCAGCCTCTGCTTTCTGCACTACTGTGCTCAGCTGTGCGGTGGGCTGTGGTGGTGTGAGCTCATGTTTATTTGGAGTGAAGCAGTCTAATGAGCAGCAGGCAGAGGTCAGGAATGTAGTACCCACCGCTCTGCCATCTGATTACCATACCAAAACATATCTGTGTGTGTTTACTCATCTATCAGTTTGTCTGAATGTGCGTGCATGCCTTGCTCATCTCTTGTTGCTGTAGGGAAATCTTACATTTCACATTGCAAACACACACACACACAGATGCTCAGACGGATGGGCACTTCAGTAATGAGAAGCGAGGAATCAAAGTCAAAAGAGCCTCAGCACTGCTCTGAGCCGAAATGAAAAGAGGAAGAAAAAGGGAGGAAGAGAAGGTTGTGAGGTGTGGAGGGGATGGGAAAAGGAAGAGGAGAAGATGGAAGGTTTGGCGCAGGTGTCTGTAGACCGCCCGGCAACTTCTGACACCTTATCTCCAAGACTGACATTGGTGCAGCAATTAGTTCTCTTCGGGGCTCTCCGCTGTCTGCCCCAATAGTTCCCATCTTGCCTATAGAACAACCACACACACACACGCATGCAAACAAATGAGATGTGAGCTTTATAGATCTGTGCATGTAGATGTGTATAAAGTTACAGCCAAAACTGCTCAAATACTCGTTTGACAAAAATCTGAATCAAGCCATTCATTTTTCTGGCAAAATTCCATTTGTTTGCATTCTTGATTGTACATTTTTTGTCTAGATTTATTTATAAATGCAAGGTTGTTCCTTGCCTTTGAGGAGGCTTGGTTACAATTGTGATTACTAATTTATGGGGAGAAAATAAGAAGTTACATTTGGAACAAATGCCAAAATCTGCATACAAATACGCAGTGGTGGCATTTTTCCCTACCTTGGAATGTGTAAGTTGCTTGTCAACACATACTTGGTTTATCTTCTTTTTTTTTTCTAATCTCACTATTACCATTTCTCTCTCAGGTGTTAGATATTGTACGAACCAATGTCCGCTCGGCACTGCAGCGGATCTGGAGGGAACCAGATGTAGAAAGCCTCCACCTGTATCGGCTTTTTCACCGTGTCTTCAATCGACTTCTCTGGAGTCATGGCCAGGGTCTGTGGAACTGTTTCTCCAACACTGGGTATGCCAGTCTGAGCAAGACTTTATCTGTATTTCTGCCCAATTATCAAGCAAATTTGATGAAAGCTTTTGCTAATTATACTGAACAGCAAAGCATGTCTTTGTGGAGTAGTCTGCATATTGTTGTCGGTAAGTGGCATCAATGTTATTCATGGCCATATAGCAGTGCTAGTGACAATCTAAGAAACATATTGGAAGGAGATACAGACAGAACCAATTAAACTGGCTGTATATGAAAAATGGAGAAATGACTTTAGATAGGTTGTAAATTTTTGTTCAAAACAGTTAATAGTTGCAAGTTGTTTATAAGCTGATAGAGTTGTTAGTTCATGTGATTAGTAGTAAGAAAGTGTATCTCTAGCATTACAGCAGCATTACAATAAGGACGGGCAGATTATGTTGCTATAGACAGTAAATTAAGCTTGTTTTATTTGCTTATTCAAATAAAAACAACTGTACAGTGTACAGTAGTATTAATACCAGTGTGATTTTCAGTAACAACTTGCACCGAGCTCAACAAGGAGGAAAAACGTGTGCACACACCCATTAACAAATTGCTCTGAATGTAACAAAAATGAATGGAATCTAAATTTGTTGAATCAACACAAACAAGTGATCACACTGCAGGCCAATTACCTCTTTATTCATCGCATAATATCACTGTTCCATCTCCATAACTAGAGGCTTCTTGTGGCACGCAATTTCTCCATGCCCACAAGCCCTCAGTTCATCAATATACTAGTTTTAGTGACAGCAGGGACAATTTGCTATTTTCATTCAGTGTGGCTGCAGAAGTAATGCTGTCTGAAAGATCAAGAGTGACTGACAGACCCCGATGCACTTTTCCTTAAATCTTGACTGTTAATCAGGGCTTATTCACAGGTGAGAGCAAGAAAAGAGGGGAGAGGAGTGTGAAAGTAGGGAGGAGATGAATGAAGGCCTCGTCAGTTCAGGTCATTTGGTACTCAGAAATGTTTATTGTGCTGTCTTGTTTTTTTTTTCTTCTACATTTTGAAGTGACAAAGTGACTTCCCACAATCTGAGCCATTGCACTCACGTCTCATTTGATGAATTTACATCAACACAAAAAATTGTACTGCTTCCCACAAGTGGTACACTCCAAGCACATACAGTTTCACATTTCTATGTGTCCGGAGTCCAGTCATTTATTTTACATGTAAGCATTTTCAAATAGTCTCTCACATGCACAATGCTGATACGTAGACAGCTGCCGAGCTGGCTGCTTTTCATCTCCTCTCAGATAAAGGTGTGACCTTCTCACATCTCCTCCTCTTCATGTTCTTTACAGTTCAGTTGTTCAGTGCCGTGTTTCCCTTGACACAGAGGGCTCAGAGCGGGTAACCTGAGTCACTACCCACAACTCTCCATTCTTCTCCCTTACGTCCTTCAGAGTAATCATTGAAGGCAAGTGTGGAAGAGACTAGAGCAGGTGACAGAGATGAAGTGACTGACAAGCAGGGGGAAAGAGAATGGTAAACTGACTTGCAAAGAGAAAGTAGAGTGATTGGAAATGAGATACAGTAAGAAATGGCAACGATTGGGTGAAGGGATATTGGCCTGTCAGGATTAGCTAAACCAGGCTACCCGCAGTCAGCTGCATTTAGTCTTTGTTTGATCACAGCATGTCCTGGATGAAACAGCTAGCTTGCTAGGCTATCATATGGCCCCTCCCTTCAACAGATCATGGCCCCAACATGGATGAACCCAACAGGGGCCTCGTATCACGCAGAGGCAGTTACAGCTTGAAAAGCACGCTCCAAACCGAGGGTGAAGACCCCCCTCCCCCCACTCCTCTCTGTCTCTTTATTTGATTTTTTTTTTTTTTTTTATCTTAGGGACTTAACAACAATCAAACAGCCTAGCAGCTTCAATGGACAATGAATTCAACAGGCTTTTAAAAAAGACTTAGAGGAGGAGAATGGAAACATGCAGTTTTGAACCCTTTCAGAGGAAGCACGTATCACCTCCCAATGAGGGGAGGGCATCAAAAGTACCCCCTAGGGTTGTCTGTCTCAGTTGTTGAGGCTCTCTCAGTCAGGGGTATGTCTGGGTGTGTTAAGAGGGTTAACTGTACTCAGATTTGTTTTATCCTTCCTCTGTGTGTCTTCTTCTTTGTTTGTGCAATTGAGGATGTGTGCAAATGAATTTTCCACGCAGTGAAAAGCCTCACTCGTTAACTTGTGTGGTCATGATGCAAACACCATCAGTTTAAAGTTGTAAGTTCCAGATGATGTCTGTAACCTGTAAACCTGACTCCTGTTTTTTTTTTTTAGTTCATCGTGGGAGACCATCTTCTGCAAGAGCAGTGAGGTGGTGTCACCCCTGGAGCTGCAGTGCTGCCGCCGACTGGTCCAATTGTGCCGAGACTGCCTGCTGGTCGTTTACAAGTTCGTTTCAGAGTCTCGTGGCTCTTTGACCGGACTCAGCCCCGAATGGGATGACACCAGGTGAGAGGAACCTTCAAGTTTTTGCTAAGTCCCTACTGAGAACTTAAAACGTGTTTTTTCAAGTATTTCTGCGGCAAAATAACAGAGCTGGCCAAGATTCAAGAACACATTTCAAGGATCTGTCAGCTCCTCTGTTCAAGCTGAATTTTGTCAGTGTTTTTGTTGAGTTGAGCTAAAGTCCTGCAAAGAGTGTTAAGCTTCAGTAAATGTCAAAAGAAACTTTAAACCAACATCTTATTATTCCGCTAACAAGCCCATTTGTTGTGGGAAACAGATTATTACAGTGTAGCACAGCCATAAAATAAACAAAGATATCATTGGCATATATTGTAAAAAAAAAAAAAAAAAAAAAAACATTGATCACCCTATATGACCAATTATACTGATGGAGAAAAAAA
>JARVGQ010000981.1:17642785-17661254 GCA_031762355.1 Hypsolebias martinsi | reverse complement strand
CTGTATATATATATACTCACAAAATTGTGGTAAATAAAGAAATTGTGAATTTTCATTTGGATTTACAAAAAAAAAGTGTTTGTGAAAGGATTATCACTTAGCCATACGTCTGTGTTTTTGAACAGTCAGTTTGGAAAAGCACATTTTAGCTTCATAAACATGGCTTGCACAACTGTTTCTTGGCCATGCACATCATTTTTTCATTCAACCTTTATTTGTACAGGTTAGTCTCATTGAGTCGCGAGGACTCATTTTCAAGAGAGATCATCATTTTGTTTTACTCTGCCATCATTAGCTTGCTTTATTTGCGCATTGGCAAACTACATTACATTTATGATTTAATCTGCTGGAGTATATTTTTAAAATTAATGGGCAGATTTTAGCTAATTTTTTGAGTAAAATACTGTAATAAACACGTGGGTCACACAGGCAGAAGATCTTGCCTTAAATGTCAGAACCATTAAATAATCACCACACATATCAGGAAGTTAAGAAAATAAAGGATTTATTTTTTTTAAAAACTACTAAAATAAGGGGGCGAAGGATCCAACTCAAATACAGAGTTGTTCATCAAAGGCAGTTTATGATCCAGATTCTACCACAGCAGCTCACCCCAACTAGTTTAACCAACTAGTTTAATTTTGTAGGGTTTGTGTTTCCTGGTGTCTGGCCCCATCTTGTGTCGTGATTATGTTTTACATTGTCCTGGTCCTCAGCAGCTGTCTTTGGCATCTGTGATTACTCACAGGTGCCTTCACTTTGTCTAATTAGTGTTTCATGTATTTAAGCCTGTGCATTTGTTCTGTGTTGTTCTGGCATTGCTATCTGTGCCCTGGTGATGACCTGGCAGCTCCTTGTGAACTCATGATGTTTTGTGTACGTTTTGCTGCCCTCTCAGCCTTTTGTTTTGTAAATTATTTATTTAATTGTTACTCCTGAGTCCTCGGCTGCCTGCACCATTGGGCTTATCTGCATCAGCTCTTGCGACAAAGCCAAAATTTTACAAATTATCCACAGCAAGTTGCTGTGAACACCCTCCTTTAGAGGCACAACCACCAACATGCAGGTTAGGGGATTCATAAAACTGCCCACGCCTATGAAACCAAACCCTTCCACCTGCTCCTCACCCCAGGCTAACAAATAACAGCCTACAATAAAGATAAAATTAGTTCACTTGGCTCACCCAGCCAACTAGATCAAACCCCGGGGTCTGAGTTTGTGATGCTGTCCAACACCCTGGGAACTGACTTAGCACTGAGATAAAGCCTGGCCCCGAATGTAAAGGAGGCACCCAGCCTCCACTCCTGACACAGGAACACCTAAAAAACCTTTCCAGTCGTCTTTTGTCACCATCAGCCCTAATTGACTGCGAACGGCACCCTCCGTCCAAAAGGCTGCTGCCACAACCAATGGAAGCTTTCCTTTGTGTGTCCCCGAGACCAATGTGCTGCTCCTCTACTGAATGCACACACCTGTCCTTTATTAATATATTTGCTTCCTCTGATGAATCCTTCCAAGTACATCACAATATTGAATGTGGAATATAGAATGCTCTGCCTTTGCACATTCGACAGGCCCCCTCACTGTCCATTTTTAAAACCCGTCTGAAAACTCATCTCTACTCATTGGACTTCAACCCAACTGAGACTTGATTTTACTTCATTTTTAGTGATATTTATTTTATCTGTTTAACTTGTCATTTTATTGTGTTTTAAATTGAGTTATTTTGACTGTGTGCTTGGGTTTGTAGCTCTGTTTTTTATGCTGTCTTTTATCTTGTTTTTAACTGTTGTTCAGTACTTAGTTTCAGGTGTGGCTGTGTTAAAGCGCTTTATAAATAAAGTTGTTGATGATGGTGATGACTTTATTCTCGTAATATTAAGACTTTATTCTTGTAATTTTATGGTTTTTAATTTTTTTTTCTTAGCGTGACCCTAAAGCTATGTCATAAGAAACAATGGCAGTTTTGCACAAAGTAGGCCCTGTCACATGTTACTGTTGAAACTGTAATTTTTCTGATGACATCTTTCTACCAAAAAAGCAAAAAATATATTTTTGTCTACAAAACGGGGACCTTCCTTTTAAATTCTGCATTTACTGTAAAGACGACTTGTAGGTTCTTGGAAATATCAGGGGATATTTATGCATTTTGATGTTCCAGAGCCTGGAGGGGGCTGTGAAAATGTATTGATGGGAAAAAAGAGGTCATGCACCAAGCAATTTACAGGTCCTTTTTTTTTCCACATGCAGAAAAAAATTCAAGTGAATCACTCTGCACTGTGGCATGCAGAGTTTCCCGCTGGCGCCCTTCTCTACATTTTTGGAGTTTATACTTCAGTGGGTTACATAAAGAAAAGAAATATAGAACATGCATCAAAGCAACTTCAAAATGCATGGAGCAGATTTTAAAATGTTTTGGGTTTGACTGTTTGAAAATTAAACAGTATACAGTATACAATTATTATGAAAGTTGTATGAGGAAAAAAAGAGAAAAATAAACTAAAAAATGTAACGGAACAGAATTTTCAATTCATTAAGTGTATACATTTGTGTCTGAGTAAAGTTAAACTAAATAAACATGAAATTTCTTTCAGTCAAACTACTTTAAGCATTTTTTTTAATTATGCAATTTACAAGCTCAAGAAAACCACTAAATATAGCCTTGCAATGTAGTTGCTTCTAATTTTATAGTTACAAGTGTAGTTCCATTTTTATGTTACATGTTGTGTGGCTTTTTACAATACCTCTGGCTACATGACAAAAATCAAACAACAAAAGCATTGTAATGCTTGCGACATGAAGAGTTAAAAAAGAAACAAAATAAATAAATAAATAAATAAATAAATAAATAAAATAAAAGAAAAAAGTTGAATTCCCCCATAAATATTAGGTTCTGCATTTTTCTTACAAGTGTGAAAACAGAAACAGTTGCATTAGTTTTTTTTATTGTTTCTTATTTTTTTTTATTTTTATTAAACACGTTTAGCCATGCTTCCATACATCCAAACTTTTCATTTTCCTGGTCAACTCACAAACACTTCTGGTTTCTTTTGGATGACAGCAGCATTCTGTAAGGGCAGCCACTGGGATTCAATCAGGAGCTGGATTTGTTATGCAGCATCCCAGTAATTAACTGATTGATAATTTCTGGGTTGGTTCCCCTTAATTATGGGGCTGATTGTAATTGAAAATGGTGATCTAGTCTACTGGAAACAACCTACAGGATGTGTATTCCAGATTTTTGTCATGTCTGGTTCTCTATAGCCTATACCCTGCCATGGTTATTATAAAATTATGGATAAATCTTCTCCTGCCTGACCCTATATTTTGATATATTCAGAAAAGGCTAATTAAATTAGTATAATAAAACATACAAGTACATTTATGATGACATTTTTTCTATTTGTATTAAAAGCAAATGTCAAAAATACCAGAATAACCTTGAATACACATTGGATTTTACAGACAAACAAAGCAGCAAAAAATCAGCATCTTAAAGCATTAAGTTAGTGTGTATAGGCACAGCCAGTGGTGAAGTGACATGGTTTTAAAGGAGCGAGCCACCCTGCTGTCACAGAGCAGGGCTTTAACAAGAAAACATCATGTTCCTTTCGCTCACATTTAAACACGTAAACATGTTTTTAAAGGGCAATTTTTATTTAGCACATATTGCACAGAAACATGCACATCCTGTAAGTTTTCATGCTGTTTTAAACTCAGTGGGCTTGGCTAAAACCTAAATATTCATTAAATCAGTTTAATAGCCTAATATTTTTTTCAAAAATAGTATTAAATAATGTCAAATTATGATAAGTATGATTTAAAAAAAATACTATTTATAAACACATTTCAAACAAACGAACAAAAAAACCCCTAACAAAATAAATAAATAAACATGCAACCTGAGCAGGTGTTCTACTTTATACCACATTATTGTTATTATTACTACTACTATTATTATTATTCAATGTGTTTAATTATGAACATGGCTGTTAATAAGCTATAACACTCTGAAATAGATACAGACTTTTTTTGGTTCAGATAAATTTACCATCCGCATTTAAATAAACAGCAATAATATTTATTATTTAACACATTTGTGTCTGCAGGAAATACGAACTCATATCACCAAAACAAATCAGGCCTTGTAGTAATATATGTTTGTGAAGATATCTCACATATTCCAACCAGAGTCACAGTTGCAAACCAAGCCACGGTTTTCAGTAACGATTATTTTAGTCCTTTTTTTTTTGTGCCTCTTTTTAAAATACTTTTTTATCTGTTTTTAATGTACCAAGGCTCTTAGCTGCTGTTATTATATTACTGGTTAGCTAATACAGCATTGCACTGTATACAGTGTATTTTGCAAGCAAATATTTAATGTCACAAATAGTTTTAGTATCACATATTGTAGTTTATGTTTGTCCTGTTAGAGTAAATTAGTGGTAATGAAACATTTTTAGCAGCATATTAGTTGCATGTGACAGTGTAGCATTATAGCAGTTGCTATAATACATTTTTTTTTTCTTCTTTCACCTGCTCCCTTCTTCAGGGGTCGCCACAGCAACTAAGTCGCATGAAGACTTGGCAATTGTTTTTACACGGGATGCCCCTCCTGACGCAACCACAGACCACCGAGCTACCACAGCTTTCTGTGTGGAGCAGAGAGCTGCTATATGGCGCCTGGGGTGCTGCTGTGCTGTACATATAGAACAATGGCTAAAAGCACCAACTTACCCAGTTTAAAATTGAGCAATACTGTCCATTTTTAAAAGTCAGTATCTGCATATCAAGGCTAAATTTTCTATGGCTGCTATCAATCTGCTATAATAATAAAAATGCTAATATATTTGCCTTTCTGCTGAAAGAATATTGTGTTAAGCTTTTTGACAAGTGGCTGAAATGTTATCATCTGCAGCACAAATCATCTTTGTATAAAATGAACAAACAAGGAATATTTAATGTGACCATTTATCACAAGTGATCTATCTCCTGTTCATTCATTCATTCAACCTTTATTTATACAGGCTAGCCTCATGCCTTTTTAAATTTGTTTATTTTTGTGGATTTTCCACAACTTTCTCAAGAAATTTGTTAAGAGAGCATCTGAACTGATGCACAGAAAAATGTAAGATTGAGGACAAGGGGAAGGCTGTTGGTACATGAAAAAGTAGATTACCAAGCCAGTCTGCCATGTGGAGAAGTGCTCTGAAGCGACTGCAATCAAGGCTTTATTGCTGTCATTACTCCCAGCTGATGTGGAAAGCGGAACCCCCTCATTATGGCTTTCGGACCGGGATCAAGGCCAGCAAAACCTCAGAGTTGCTCATGACCCAGTTGCTCACCTTCCAGTGACATCAACACTACACCAAGAGAGGAGATGCGGGAGAAAAACAAAAACAAAGATTGAATCCCCTTCCCACTCTGCTGTGAATGTAACTAATCCCCATAAATAAGAAGCACTTGTAAATCAATTTTGTTTGTAATAGCTGGCAGTATAAAGATCTGTTTGAGAATTTGTGGTTTTCTTTCTTTCCTTTTTTTTTTCTTGTCTTAAATGTGTTCCTCGGAAAAGGACTCCTGAACTAAGCCTTGAAAGATTTTCTCATCTCCTCATATCAACAAATCCCGTAAAGGTACATGGAAAATAAAATCTCCTGATACACAGAACTGTGCGAGTGATTCAGACCAGATTAGCATACAATGAAACACATGTCTGCAATTCAGATATAAGTCCGGATGAAGTCACTATGTTTACTGTATCATCAACACGAAAACATGTTTTGGGAATGCTCGGAGCTCATGATTTCAAAGCATGTGAAAGTGTTTTACCACGTCTCAGCAGGGAGGACATTCATCAATTACCTGTACTCATTGTTTACTGTCTGAAATAATAGGACGAGAAGTAAGAAAGTCTTTAAACCTCGCGCGCTGTATGCTTGAAGATGCAGAGGTAGAAGGAAGCACTTTGCAGTGAGAAAGTTAGCATGAGAGTGGCCCTGAATGCCAAAAATGTAAGAAATTCAGGGGTTAAAAAGCTTTTTCAGGAAGCACAGCAGGAAGAAAATGCATTTACTGTAAACCTGTATCTCCTTGAGCTGGTGCCTTAATTTGAAAAAAAAAAAAAAAAAACACTCCATTGCCTCTCTTTTCTACGAGTGAACAAGGAGCCATCCATCATCATTTTCCACAGCGTTTTATTGCCCAAACTACTCTTTCAACATAGAAAAGAGTGCTGCGGGGCTGAGCAGAAGGTTCTGCCCTCTGAACACGTGCAGTACACAATGACGTATATTAAACATCCATTACCACATAACCCCCAGCCAAAGAAAGACTTGACAGTGCTTTCATTTAGAAAAACAAACAAAAAAAATCAATAACTGTGTGAGATTCTCAACTAAAAATGTAAACATATATTTTTAAAAGAAAAAAAAAAAACGATGGACTTTTCAACATCTATCGTGATTTCTTTCCTGGACAAACGGAATTAGATTTGCCGTTATTGATTGAAAACTTCAAATACAACAAACCCAACGACTTCTTAAAAATGACTTGTTTTTAAATTCCCCAACATCAGACGCGACCTTAGGTGAAGCCTTGGTCAGCACGCTCCTCTTACAGAGTTAAGTGTATCAACAGTAAATTATACATGAGTAGCAAGCGTCTACCTAAGCCATTAAAAAAAAAATCTAACCTGCAGGTCGTGCAGCAGACAGCTATAACAGAATCTACCATCGCACCTTTCCTTGTCATGTCAACTGAGATAATAAGGGACTTGGCTGGGGGCATGACATGAACACATTCTGATACTGCAGGGGAACAAAAGTGGGGCCGCTCAGCGTCTCTGTCAAGAGCCAAAGAATAGAAATACAGTGCTTCAATAGCCATGCAGCCAAATCCAGCACCATACTGCCCTCAGACAATAGGTGCGGTGCTAATCCCCCTTCATGTGGTCTGCATCCCCTGTCATGCACAGTGGTGAACCATGCTGAGACGCTGCGTAGGCGAGTGACACCCTGACAAAGCGTGCGTCCCACGACACTGCTGGGTGTGTGTGCTGTGCTGCTGTGCATAGAATCTACATCGGGAGGAATAAAAGAGATGAGCAATGTGGTAAACAATGAGCTGCCTAGGTGTAGAGACCCCCGTCAGGGCTCAGTGTGGCCACCCATCCAAAAGACCCTTGCGCTCAGCATTTCAGTTTGAAATATAGTTTACCCTACGCGCACCCCCTCTGCTATCCACCTCTACGAGTCTTGTGTCTGGGTGGGGCCGGGCTAGACCAGCGATTCTGTCCTCTGCTCTGCTCTGGTGGATCTGACAGCTGTTACCAGGAAAGGTTTTTCATTCAGCACACCGCATCCCTCCGTTTACGCACAATGACCCCGTAGGCCCCCCGCCTGTCTAGCCGACCAGCTCTTACGCTCTGCGACCAACAGACAAGGTGGAGAAAAGAAGCTGACAGTGTCACTCGTCCGCCATTTGCATTTCACGCTACGTACGCACCACGAGACGGCTCTTTTGCACACCTCCACTCACTTCGTTTAGTTGACTCAAATACAGTGACGTGGTTTATTCTTTTTGTCTTTTTTTTTTTTTTTTTTTCACATGGCATGCACATGCGTAGAAAATAGGTCAAACGCTACATGGATGCTGTTTGACTGAGAACTGGATGGATTTACTGGAGAAGCAACAGCTACGGGAAAAGATGGGTGGCGCTCTTATTACACTTACAACACACCAGTGGTAATGATAACGTCAACAATATATCTGTTCCTGAAGATAAGATAATACAGCAACAACTATTAAATTTAATGCTTTACTTCTTTTTTTTTTTTACTTTTACTGTAAACCTTAGAAAATATATATTAATTAGCATTTTTCCACATTTAAATAATACCCGGGCTTTGTTGAGCATCACCAATGTCACCCTTCATGTGCTTCCACACTTCCAACTTTGTAAATCATAAGAAATGACATGATTTAAAAGTTTTATAAATATCTTTGTTCAAACCAGAGACACGACCGGCCTGCCTGTTGCTTTACAAAGATATAAACCCACATAGTTTCCTGCTTCCTGGTCGCTATGTTTTTTTCTGTCATGCTGCAAAATAAATGCTTCTAATTCACGTATGCTGCTTTTCCAGCCTCTGATGACTCTTAGTATGGGCTACCATACCACTTCATTAACTTTAATGCATTTTCTCCAAGCTCAGTGGAATTGTTTTTCATGCAGCGCACTCACAATGATCTATCCTTTGTGGAGTCTTTTACTGGCTGGTATTGAGTTTCTTCTTATTTACAGATAGGAGAGGAGGTACATTTATGCTATTGTATAATAGCTGCTATTTCTAAGCTGATGTGGTATATACAGTTTGCTAATTGGAAAATAATGAAGGTAATAATGGCCTGCCATTCATTAAAATTCATCTGTTGATTTTTTTTTTTACAGCTAAGTATTCAGTATAAATGAAATGACGACGAGACAGAAGATATTAAAAAATTATCTCATTATATTGACACACTTAATTATCTGAAATAAGCCACTGCTGGTGCACAACTTAAATATATTTATATAACTAATGAACATTTCATAATTCCCTTGAGTAAAACACATTGTGGTTTTACGATGCAGTTATATATCTCTACATATCCATATATTGTCCACACATATAAACAGTCATGTTAGACTGATCATGTGTCATGCACTGCTTCTTTGCACATTCACTGTAGTTATTTTATGAGAGGAGCTGGCACGCGTGACCTGGTGATCTTCATAATTCATGAACATTAAATTATGCTTTTGCCATGCCAACTTTATAACTCTATGGCAACAAGTATTACAAGTAAAAAAAACAAACATCTGTTTACAGTCTTGCACAGAATTTGTTCAATGGAAAACATATATTGCCTTCAGGATGTTATGTGAGTAATGACTTTTTTCTATTTGCATATTCTTTGCCCCGCACACAAAACAAAAGCAAATGTGTAAAAAAGTGTTGCCCATACATGCATTATAAATATTTTTCTGCACAGAACAACAGTCATCCTGAATCCATTCTTGCACATTTAGAGCACAGGACACAGCTGCACCGAAGCAGAGCACTGACTAATTCAAAGCCTTCACTGCTCTAGTTATCATCATCACCACTATCCTCAGTATCATTTTCCCAATCATCAGTGTTGCCCTTCAAACTGATTCATCCTGGAGATGCTTCATTACAACATTCACTCTCTTTAACTCAGGCAGGTGAGTGGGCAAACCCACACCTACACACACTATACACACAAATGCACGTACGCTCACATGCATGCCGACATGAGAACCCAAATACTCTCTCAAGTGGCAGGCCGGTCGTGCGCTGTTCCCTCTGCTTCTATCCCTGATGGCAAAGCTGTACTGTCAGTTTACCTTGCCCCAGGACATCCATGGGACAGCCCATCAGCCTTCTCACCACTGCCAAAGACATGTAGCCCTGTTTATCTCCTAATTGACTCTCAGAGGAAGGCTGAGATTGACAGTGTCGCTCCGCACATCACTTAAGTCCTTTTTAGCCAAGCAAACCCTGCACGCCATCACCTCTTAATAATACATTGCAGCAGACTTACTTTATTGATAAGCACCGCTTCGCCTCACACTTTTGTCAAATACAGCTGAGAGAGGGATTGTTAAAGGCAAATCACGTCTCATCGTTTGAGATGACTTTCTTCGCCTTCCTTCCCCATTTCATCAGCCATTGCAAGCTGACTGGGTTTCGGACAGGCTGGCGGGACCATCGTGTCCCGACAAACCCAAACAAGTATGAGGTTTGATTTGGGTTGTTTCTCTCCTCCTATTGTGATTAAATACAACAGCATTCACTTAGTCCGGTGTGCTCGCGCAAGTACGCACGGCCCTTGCTGCCAATAGCTGACAGAAACGTTGAGATAACATACATTCTGGGGTGTATTTACTGTGCGCTGACGGATGGGAAGACAGACTGGAGTTGCCATAACAACTTTAAGCAGGAAAGACAGGATTGATTGAGACTAATTGACAGCACGAGAGAGTGAGGAGGAGGAGGAAATCAGGGCGATGTGTTTAATTTTTCCTCGCCTGCCACTTACTTGTCATCATCTGACAAGAAGCAGATTTCTTTTTAGCAACACATGCTGCGCATTTGACACCTTTCTGAACGCACAGTCTGATTCACGTGACGGCGGAGAGTAGGGTAAAAGGGCACCAGGTTGGTATGAGCGCCATGTTGGCCTTTGTCTGTCCGAGATGATGCTGCGACTTGGAACTGGCATGCTGATGGTTTGTCACTGCGCTGGTGCCACAAAGGCCACCCTTGCAGGACTTTGTCCAGCTGGGCGCTGTCACTTGCACCTCTTCACGTCTCGAACAAACAGCCCTTGACTCAAAGAAACCTCACGGGGAAGAGATAATAATACAGCAGCATAATTACACCATCAACAAGGGTATTAAAATAGTTACATTAGAGGGTCTGCTCTGAAACAGGTAAACAAATTACTCTGGGCTCCTGGATAAAACTCATGGCTGCTGAAACGAGATGGAAAAGGCAAGAGTCGGCGTTTAATCAAGCTGTTAATGAATAAGTAAGCTCCACACGCACAAGTGTGAATCACCTCTCTTTTATCACTTGTTTGATATCCCTGCGCTTTTTGTTTTCACTCCCAAGAGTCGTGGGTTGTCTTCCAAGTTTACAACAAGCCTGCTTTTGTTCGTTTAACTACCACAGCACGCACATCAAAGCCCATTTCTTTTTACTGTGATGGTTTTGTCAAAAACTGACAAAAACACAAGTTGCTAACTTGGGGATCAAATGTTTTGTAGGTGTCATTTTTCAAATGTCTGGTATCATGTAGCTCAGATCGCTTGCATAGGTTCTCATAACAAGAACCTTTAGCTGCATAAAATATCTTTACTTCAAACATGCACAGAGACTGAAGACTCACCTGAAGAGAAAGAGAAAGGTCTGAAGCTGCTCTCGTGTATCCGTCTTCTTAAGCCACCATTTACTGAGAATAATTCCTCTTGCTGTCCAGACTGCTTCAGCTCATTATACGCAAATGATCTGTTCGCGTCTCTGTGTCCACACTCATATAATCAAAAGAGGCACTTTTTTGATTACATGAGTATAGACACAAACTTCTTAGCACAAAAAAATGAAAGTGAATACAATATACTTCTTACTTGTAGCTAAGAGCTATTTTTTTTTGGGAGTGTAGAAGAGGTAGAATAAAGCAAATTGTACTTTTTAACAAGATCTTCAATGGAGCCAATAGATTTTCTGTTTTCCTTTGATGGTGGTGAAATGAAACCTATTTTATTCCATTAAACACACCCACACACATACATTCAAACACATTCGAAAGTATAGGCATCGGCCGGGCCCTGTGCGTCTTCTCTCTTCAGTTCTGCTGCTGTTCACTCGCTACTGTTAGTTGGTACGCTGAATATTTCCTTGTGGCACTTTAGCGTGCAGGTTTCTGTTTGTGCGTGTGCGCTGCAGTTGTGGAGGTGTGGGTGTCTGTTGGAAGGAAAGGGATAATCTCATTCTCCTTTTCAGTCTGGTAATTAACTTGACAGCATGACAAATGGACATGATCAGCTGTCTGCCCCCATAAGACACAAATATGCCGTATTACACGCTTCTATGTGGGATTCCACTCGCAAAAAAAAGACGTTAGAGAGCAGCTACTCAAATGAAATCAAGCTGTGTTTTGGTGGATACTTAGAGCGGTTTTTGAGACCATTCCTAAAACAAACAGAGCAAAATGGTGCACAAGCACATGCAAAACAATAGGCCCACACTGAGGCAGAAGCTCCTGATTATCTGATAGCAATACTCTCTTATGCCCCTAAACTCTGGCCTTCCCTGTCAGCCCCTTGTTAGGCCCTAATGGGGCAGAGGAGTCAGCTTGCTTAAGTAGAGCCTACTGTATATCTCTGTGCTGTCTCTCTCCATATCTGTCCTCCCACTGCTCAACTTTCCCCCCGATCCCTGCTGCCATTAATCATCCCTCGATCTTGGATACCTGATTTGGCTGAGAGCTTTGCACTTCACTGCACTGCAACCCGCTCCGAAGACCCGCTGCACTGTGAACCTCATGGGCTCCCATAAAAACACAGATGCATTATTGAGGTCTTATCTAATTAGCAACACATACACATAACAAGAAGCTCTAAAAGCATGCACTGACCTGTGGTGGCCTGTTGTCTGACAGCACAAAGAGGCTCATCGAAATCCTATTTTGGGGGGAATATCACAAACCTTTGTATTGCAGATAACACCAATACATAGGGCAAGACATCAAACTTCACATAACCAATTTCGTTTTAGCTTTGCATCTACGATATTAGAACAACACTGAATAGGAGCATTCTAAGATTGAATCTCTTGGTAATAGAGGGCACGGGATCTCATCTTGAAAGGACTTTTTTTTTTTTTTTTACATTAGAACAAAATGAATTCTCAAAATAATTTCTTCCTGGCAAAACAACCAGATGCAAACCAGAAACTAATATTTACACAGTACAAAATAATAACAATGCTAATGTCAATAGAAACACAATAATGGCCTAATGTGATTACAGAGACTGTGTGTATGGTGAGCGGAAAATTAAATTTGAAATTTGAGAACTTGCTTCTGTCTGTGATGTATTAGGTTGGGGTGGGTGGGGGTGGAGCACGGTGGCGAAGCGGGGCTGGGATGGAATTTAATCAACCCACCCAAAATTTTTTAAAATGCATATTGGCTTGAGATAAGGTGGAGACTGTCCTTTTCTTTTCCCCCTTTCTCTTTTTTCTAAAGTAATTACGAGATTTTATTCATTTCTGTCATTAGTCAAACTGACAGCTGGTCCCTGCAGGCTGGACGTGTCCCACTCTCCTCTCCTGCTCACCTATCGGAGGAGGAAGCCCATAATGAATGTTTACAACACACAGGTAACAGAGTAAATATTGGACTCATCAATTACAGAGGGAGAGGGAACTGGCAATCAAATCCCATGATTATTGTTACTGTCGGAGGCAACATGAGCCCTGACAGTGCCTGGTGGTCACACGTGGCACACAGCCACACACTCACAGAAGTGCATGCACAGGCACACAAAGATGGATTCACCGCATAAAAAAAAAAAAAAGCGCCCTCTCACCCTGTCATTTTGTGTGGCTGTCTCACCTACACGAGATAGGACAGAAAAGGAGCTTGTTAACATTGTGTTGTGGGAAGAAAAAAAAAAAAACTGGAGCAAACTGGGGAGATAATGGGAGCGGGGAAAAAAAAAAGAGGCAAAAATGGAGAGAAAAAGGCATTTAAATGGTAGTGTTATCATTAAGGGCAGTCGCTTTCAAAGAGAAGGTTGGAATATTTTTATATGGCTCACATTTAAAAAAAAAGATGTATAAATATTTATTACCTCACTGTGCCTGGCTGAGCAATGATTACTTTCAAAACAAATGACAAACAAGGGGCTTTGTTTCCTTTGTCGATCGTAGCGCCGTCCTTTGCTGTAAAACCTAATCAACCAGCTGGAGAAAAAAAAAGCTTGTTTTGCTTTTGTTATTGAATCAGTAAGCATGTGTGTGTTCTTCGCTTGATAAAAGTCGAGAGTCTTTTTTTGTGCGGTTTAGAAAAAAAACTGCATGTTTTTGCACGTTGACTTGAAGCCACTCACCAACTTTGTGCTGATGTCTGCGTCCGTTGTGCGTTGACAACTCCTCTCCTTAGCTATGTCACATTTTGGACAGCAGGACCCACAGCTCTGAGACAAAGAACTGACATCACATTCCAATTTCCCTGAAACTTCCTTATTACTGCAAAGGATTGCTGATGGGGCTTTGAAACCAGCTGCTTGTTCAAGCTCGGTATACTTTTCGAGGCGCTGCCCTGTCACAGTGTTATGCGGTTTTGCTTGGTCAATTAAAAAAAAAAAAGTTCCAGCATGAACAAAACCTGCAGGATCTAACAGAATCAATAGTGACACTATTCACACACTTTGTTGTTCTCTAAATATCACGGACACGTCTTGCAGGTTGTGTTTTATAGGGTAACTTTGTCCAGCATCTGATTTGGCCTCAGAACAAAGATGCGGAGCAGAGCAGGTGCTGGCAGTGTGCACACCATACCCCTGCACTCGTCCATGTTTGAGGCGTGATCAGACGGCTGCTAATAATAATTTCACACAAACCAACATGTCTCACACTTGCATTCACACTGAGCACTGCAGCATAAAGTCAAACCTGTCCTCCCAGAGGGACCAATCTATGTTTTTATTTTGAACACCTGTTACCAACTGCACATGGACTGTGTATCCAGACCGGTGCAAGGCAGCCGGCAAAAGGAACTGAATTACCACTCTGCTTCAGGTAAGTACAATCTTAAAAAAACAAAACAAAACAAAAGTAAAAAAAGAAGCACAGACCACAAGATAGCCTTCCAGTTCTTGAAAGTAACTTGATGTGTTATGTTTAAATTTGCAAATTATCTGCAGGCACGCTGTGGATGGACATAATGACTCCGTATTAGAATAGTGGTGCAGCTGTGCCACAGCCATTGAGTTTGCTGAGCTGCCAAAGGCTGAGAACACACTCTCTTGCATACATTCACACACAGCTGTGCTTAGCACGCTAATAAATTGCCCCGACACACCCTTTGGCAGCAGCACAACCCACCACAACCACATCCCCTCGCCCACAACCAGTCTAAGTCCTAATTTAGCCAGCTTTAACGGGGAGACAGATTCCTCCCATGCGGACTACATTTTCATATAGTGATGGGAGGAGAAGGATTGTTATGAAGGGTCTGGAGTTTGGATTTAATGTTTTGCACTTCTGGAAAACTTTATTTTTACCTAAAATATTGGGAGTGTCTGACAAATGACTGGATTGTCATGCAAAGGAAGCAGGCAGTATATACATTTTATTTATTTCTGCTTTGATGCTTTCATTAGTTTGCCACAATGATATCCTTATTTATTAGATCTAACTTTATTTTGATCGACTTTGCAGAACTTGTGTTGACAACAAGGAAAATTTGGCTTACATTATACATGTGGCTGATGTTATTCAGATTTAAAACAATGTCTAAATACATTGATCAGCATTTTTTTTTAATTCATTAAGGTAATTAGTAAGACATGGCTTTCAATGTCTGAGGATAAAAAGAAAAAAAAAACTTTTTTTTATTTGAAATTAACAATAAAAATGTGTACCGTAATCTTACATCTCATTGAAACGTGTGATCTTCTTCACGTTATGCATCCAAGGCAAAGATCATTTTACATTTGGTGGTGGTACTGTGCCAAAGTACAAGAGAAGTCAGTTTATTTTTAAGCGTATTGATACATTAACTGGGTAACTGCTGAGCAGACTGCAGGAAGTCTACTTCAAGCAGCTTCACAAACGATCAAAGTGAATTAATTTCAAGGAAAAAAGTTTAATCCATGTGATTTGAGCATCAAACATAGACGTTTATCTTGTGAGAATATGTCTTAAATGAGGATTCAAAGGATTCAAATTTTTTTTAATTGTCATTCACATCGCATGTGGTGCATGAGGTGGAACGAAGTTGTGTACACGGGGTACAGTTACATCCAGTAATAGCAAAAATATAAAGTGTAAAAAGAAACAGTAAATAAGGATCTAAGGTTTAAACTGATCTACGCTAAACAAACACACAACGGTACGCTAAAAGATCCAAGATAAACATTAAACACTAATAATGTTAAAATAATATAGCATAACAACAGCGGCACAATTCTCATAGGTTCGATTCAGATATATTTTACATGCTTAATGCGAGCACTAACAGAAACTAAACTGGGATTTATTCTAAACTTGCAACAAAAATACAGAAATAAGGCACCAAAAGTGAAAAAGAACTAAATCTAGAGCGGCATGGTCGAGTGGTTTGTTTGTTTGTTTGTTTGTTTGTTTGTTTCATTCATTTCATATCAGTTTAAAAACAATACATATTAAAAAATTTACAAAACATAAATACCTATAAAATGAAAGGCAGCAGAAGAAGAATAACATTCTTATCATTTCTGCCCCTTCTTAACAGAATCAATTTAATAAAAATCAATTTAAATAACATAATACCATAAAACACAAAAACTTTACAATTTGTCATTATAATTCTGAATCTTACTAACTTAAATTATTTTCACTGATTTATTCTACCAGTTTTTATCTTTTTATCCTGTTCAGCAACTTGGTCAATGCTAGGCATTGTAGGAAGGTGCTATATAAATAAAGTTTATTATTATTATTATTATTATTAAATATATTTCATCAACTATCCAAGATAAGCCCTATTTATAATCAATATTTATTAACTTAAATATATTTCGTCAACATTACATTCTTAAATTTATTTCAGACCGGCATTTCACCACAAAACATAATACTGAAGACTTTCATGTTTTTAAGTATAGATACATAATCTTAATATCAAATAAACTCAATTAATAATAATAATATTAATAACTATAACAGTATTTTCTGGACTAGATGAAAGTATATACATACTTACATAGATATGCATACACATCTACCTGCATAAACACATGGATGACATTTCCTTATTTACACATCCACATATATTTACATACATATACACAGATCAGCACCCAATTGTCCAAATCATCCTCAGTTTCCTCCAGAGATGTCACTTTTGGCAGACACATTACTCGGTAAGAACTTAACAGAGCTATACCAACAGTGAGGTTATCTTAGCAACATGGTCCAGTTTGCAGCATGATACTGTTAGCAGTGAGGTTAAATAAAAAAAAATAATAATTAAAAAAAATAATAAAAAAAATGCATACAGGTACTTTGACTTTTCCTGATGGCCACGTGTTATTTGGAAGACAGTACACAAAACTTTTCTGCCTGCCTTTCTTGCTCCATTTCTGAATTCCACTTCAGGGTACGCATAAAATAAAATCAGCCTGAAGCTCTGAAGTATTAGTACGAACCAATTAAACATGCTTTTTATATTCTCAGAAGTCCCCTGGTGAGGGAACATTCTTGGGAGAAGTTGAACTTGTGCATTTTAAAAGACGTGAATATGGCAGCGTTTACATGTGTTGACACCAGCTCTACACCTCAGAGGTCGCCTGACATCGTTAGACTGGAGCAGGGCAGCGTAGTGAGAGGTATTAACCCCTTGGGATGTAAAACCACTGAAACTGGTGAGGCGTGAGGCTACCCAGAATGATGCAGCCTGACTGAATATAGATTCATTTCTTATTTTTCTCAGACTTTTGCCCCCCACTTCCCCATTTCTTTCTCACTCTCTCTCTTTCTTGCTCCCTCCCAATCACTTTCACCCACACACTCACTGCATTTCTCTGTTTCGAATGGCTAGGCAGGGTGACTGTGCTCAGGGGGACATTTGAACAAAATAGTAAATGGCCCAGGTGTTGCTGTTTGAAAGAGTTAGTATAAAGGGAGGCCAGCTAACAGTCCCTCATTCTTCAGCACTGACAATGAGTAAGGGAGTAACGGAGTAGAGGAAGATGCTGATCCTCCAGAGATGTCACTTTTGGCAGACACATTACTCAGTAAGAACTTAACAGAGCTATATCAAATGTCAAGTGATAGAAGTAGATTGAGGGCATATTTGAAGGGTGAGTAGAGGGAAAAGGGAGGACAGACTTGCACATGTACATTTGCACACTTGAACACAAAGAAGCATTTTGTTCTGTTCATTATTTATTTGAATTGTCTGGATAAGCTATTATAACCACGGGCATGCACACCAGGACCAGATCTAGACCTCATGGGTGCCATGAGGTGTTTGTCATTAATTGCAGCCTTTGGAGATTCGTACTTGAAAATTCCATAAAAATGAGAAAACAGAATTTCTTTTAAGGCTTGTCTCATTTTTTTTTTTTTTTTTTTAATCTCCTGACCATTGTCTGTTTCACCGTCATCAATCTGCCCATTGGCTTGCCTCTAAAAAGCCCCCAGTGGACAGAGCAGCACTAAAAGCAATACTATATGACAATGTAACACAGTAGCCTTCTATTATATGTGAATTGTTTCATCTTTCATAAGTGTCAACCAGGAATGAAAAAAAGGGAAATATGGAGTGCTGCTGTATCACCATAAATCCAGTAACTGAATTATGATATCACGAGAAGAAAATAATTTGTCCTACACAAGACTAACCACACACTAACAAGCAGGAAAAAGTGAAGGAAGCAAGACATGATTAGCACTAGCAAGGACAAACCAAAAAATGGTGCTATGTACAGCAGCTGCCTATAGAGCCCAGTGCAGGAGGAAGAAATGCTGAGGAAACAATGGTTGTGTGTATTGTGTACACACTCCAGCAAACTTGTTGGTCCACTTGAGTTGTTTACTTGGTGGGGTAAGAGCGTGCTGGAACGTCTCTGACTGATGAAGCCCTCTGGAGTGAGGGTGAAACGTTTCTACTAAAAAGAAACTGTCCA
>JARVGQ010000981.1:17614830-17627548 GCA_031762355.1 Hypsolebias martinsi | reverse complement strand
ACCCTGATGCATGCTCAATAATCCAGGTAGAAAAATCCAAAAAAAGCTAAGTCTGGTCCTCTGGACATTCAAAAAACTTACCAGTGATGGTCAGTTTCATAATCTTGTACTGCTGTCATCTTAACTATGTCTGGCTATCACTTACTCAGTTCCAAATCATTGCCTGGCTATTATTTTGTTCACTGATGGCATGAAGCATCATACCAATACTTACTGAGGAACCAATCATTGCTTAATCACTACCTATACCCTAAAGTAAAATGAAGCATCATTCCAAGAACTTACTGAGTAATCAATCATTACTTAATTACTAACTAATTTCTGTACTACCATCATATATAAACAGGATGAACAACAGTGGTAAACTGAGTAACTTATGTATATTTTTCCCACATAGTGAAAATTTCCAAGCAACCTCTCTAGCTAGAGTGCTGTTTGTATCGTCTCTTCCAACCAGCCAAATACAAATGTGATGTGTTGCACAGATGTGTTTAAAATGACTTCCTCTTTCAAAAATAAACTCCTGGGGATTTATGAAATCTGTTGTTTATTCTTGAACTCGGTCAAATGCATTTCCCATATAGTGATGTTAAAATTGAATGAAATTACCTGGAAAGACCAAGGGTCTGACCCTCACTTCTCCCATCATTGGCATCAAAAGAAAAACACCACTCTCACGACGGTGCATGGAGCAGGCATTTCTAGGTTTCATCCCTCTCATAAGAAAAGTTGTTTCTCGAAGGATAAAAGCAACAAAAGATCATGCAATTTCAGTGCACGTCTTATCCACAACTATCTAAATAAATTACAGTTATTGTACAAAAGGACAGGGAAATGTAGAGATTTAGCCATCAGTTTCAAAGATGAATCATTGTCCTTTTTAACCCAGATGTCTCATTTCTTTTCTTCCTTCTCTCAAAGTCACATTATCGTATCAGAAATCTGGAGTGTAGCAGTGCACAAACATCAAACGGCATAAATTTGACCACCACTCTTCTCCTTCCCTGTGGCCCCTGGTAGTCCAGCTGGCTGAGCGTCTGAACTTGAATTGAAGCTTTAGGTCCTCGTCACAGCCAGTCTGGGTGTTGCCTTTGGCAGCTAGCTGCATGTCAAACTCTTCTCTCTCTCTCTGCCTGATTTCTTGTCAAGCTGCTTTCAAATTGATTGCCACCAACACACAAAACCTAGCAAGAAAATACATAAATAAGTAGATGCAAAAAGGATAAAAACCCCAACAAAGAACCTAAACAAATAAATACACTAATTATTTCATTGGGTTTATTTTTATTAAGCAATGACCTGAGGACCCACCATGTTTGTATACCTGCTAATTTTCTGGCAGCAGTGTGCTTAATTATAGAAGCAAGAAGATGATTAGCACACTGAATGTAAACAATGTAAAGCTACTTCACATGCCAATGACATTTATTCAACTTTATTTTTTTTTAACTCACAGTCATGATTTGGTAGTATTTGCACATTTCTATTAATGCAACGTCAACATAGATCCATCCATCCATCCGTCAGTCCGTTATTGTAAGTTATTTAAAAAAAAGAAAAGGACGCTGTAATGTACAAATTTACAGTTACATTATCAATAATTTGTTTGATAATTTCATTTAAAGAAGTTTCACCTCATACTAGTGGATTAAACTCCTAATAAACTTGCAGCAAAACTAAATGCTTTGAGTTTCTAATATGCCAATGACACTTGCAGTGAGTGTTATTTAATTTAAATTATAGGTGAATGTATTTATTTAGTTTATTCATGTCTCCTTTGCAAACACTCTTATTAATAGATTCGATTTATATTGCATTGTTTTTGTACGAACAAATGTTTCGTGTTATGTTGTAGTTTTACGGACAGCTGAGCAGCAGAAAGCCAGATCTCCTTGACTGCAGAGCGAATGTTATTAACACAGCTGCTCACACACATCCAGCTCAGTGGGCAAAGGATAGGGATCAATGGTTTAGCACAAATGAACTGAACCCTCTTTCTCTGTATTAAATCAAGTATTGTTTTGAACAGAGTATTGATTTTGATTCAAATCATGACACCAAGAATCAGAATCAAATCCATTCTGGTACCAGCTTTAAAAAAAAAAAAACTGTGAAAGGTTGATGTTTTAAGTCCATTTGTTTTCCCAGTTTGAAGGAAATAAACATATAAATATCAAACCTAAAACATTTTTTATATACCTTTATTTTACCAGGAAGAAATCCAATGAGACCATCAGTCTCTTTTACAAGGATGTCCTGGAAACATAATGTGTATTGCTCATTTGATTTGTTAATGACAGTAAAAAGAAAATGTAGCGGTCTTAAAAAAAAAAAAAAAAAAAAAAAAAATTGTATATGTTAAAGTAAACAAATGCACATTTCAAATGTAAATAGGAAAACTCAGGATTTAGTATGTTAGATGAAAGTTTGATGTTATAAACATGTAAAAATCATTCTTAATATTTCGGCAGAAAGCAGCAGCCAAAAGCACTGTTGGCTTCTGGTTTTTGTACCTGTAGTAGTTTTGACTGGTGTTACAGCATAGGCTTATTGAAAGAAAACTGCAAAATGGTGGCACCTGTTCAAAATATATATTTTTTAACTTTTTATCCCATATGCCCCAATCACATCAGTAATATAAAAAGTTGACAATCATTGAAAAACTGTGAAACAGCGAGTCCGCGAAGTCAAACCGCAAAGTAGCGATGGACTACTGTACTCCAATTTGCCATGACAAAGTTCAGATGTAAACCCCCTCTAAAATTGTTGGAATGTGCAGAAGATTTTATGCATCATTCTGGTACTTGAGCTCATTTGACTGTTTACAAAAAAAGAAGAGGAAACTCTGGATAGAAAAGAAATATTGAGACATTGCACACTGTGGGATTATCAAACTGATGCTACAGCCAATGACACTCCTCCTTTGTAAAATACATCTGTGATCTCCAGGCGACTGTGGCTGAGTGGTTAGAGCAGTCATCCTCCAATGCAAAAGTTGGGGGTTTGAATTCACCAGTCACAAGCTGAAATGTCCCTGGACAAGACACTGAACGAATGTGATAAAGCTCTGATTAGTCTCTTTAGAATGATTTGTTCTATTAGCTTTGTATAGATCTAGTAGAGTGCTGTATGAATGGGTAAATGAGGGCACAGATTGTAGTGTGAAGTGCTTTGAGTATCTTGATTAGATAGAAAGTGCTGTGTAAGTACAGTCCAATTACCATTTATTGCAATGGGATTTGTCTGGTTGGATAAATAAAATAAATAAAGGGTAAAACATAAAGGTAATATTTGTGTTTTTGCCATTCATATAGTTCAAATGTCACGTTTGTCAAGTCAATGCTAGTTGTCCATTTTTCTTTGTATTTTTTGCTTGTGCAGACTGTTTTGGTTTATTTAAAATGTTTAAAGTTTTTGCTTGCCTACATAGTCTGAATTTGAGTCGTCTCCACACATTAGTTTCCACTCAACCTTTTGACAAAGTCATGGATTGTTTTCCATGACAATATCCAGCTTATAACCAGCTGAACAAGAAAAATACATGTTCAAATCAATTTATTACACTGTATTTATACATACGGTGTATATACATACATATATAGTGCAGTATATGTATGTCACTAACTGTATAAAACATGTCTATAGTGAAAAATCAAAAGAGATATATTTTTGACTTTTCCATCTAGTTGGATCCTCAACAGCTGGCTCCAATATTTTTTTTTTCAGCATACCTGAAGCATGTCAGTCTTGTGCATTGTGCATATAAATAATGTCTTTAAACCCGAGTCACCACCGCTATCTGGGATCTGATCATAGTTCATTCAGAAATTAAATAAAGTATTCTGGAAAAATTAATAAATCTTTGACAAATACTTTGTATGCATCTATGCATTTTCTATTAAATTCAAATTGTGAAACTTTGTTGAGGACCTAGTTATTATTTTTTTTTTTTTCCAACACATTTCCTTTACAACGAATAAAAGCAGTTCTGTAGACAGAAGCAACAAGGACACTCAAGTGTCTCATATAACGGGGTAGAATGTGTGCTTCAGTTTTTTTTCTTTCTAGCTGAATACCTTCATGACCTACAGCTTGCTTACTGAAAAGAAAAGTCTTCAGGGAAATACTATGGGATATGGAAATTAATCTTGTATGGCAAGATGAAAACTTATTTGACAAATTACCATTTCCCTGACGTCTTTCCACAAAAGTGAAACCATTATGGTACAGTAATGAAAGAAAAAGGTGCTTGCAAATATAATAGTCACCCAGAGAGACATAATTAGGAAAAATCAGTAAATACAATCCATCTTGGAACATAATTTGTGCGACAGCCGCTCATGCTGTTGAACCGGTACATCTGAATATTAACTATGTCTAAAAAAATGAACCTGTTATCATTCGTTTAGCGCAGATAAGAGCTTACGTAAGTAATTTAGCTAGTGTGTTTAGCTGCTGGTACATTAATGGTTTTCAAACGAAAGCAGGAGAAACAGCCACATGTGGTGACGAACATAATGCAGCTTTTATATTTAAAAAGTCTCCTGTGCTGTGTTATTACACAGAACCAACACCATTAACAGCAATGAGAAAATATGCATTTAAATGTCTTTTCAGGAGAGCATTTTACTTCCCACATATTCTAAATTTGTACAAAAGACACATACACCAAGCTTCTGAAAGGAAGAAATAGCTGCTCACACAAACAGAGGAAACGCTGAAGTGGAGTAGTAACAACCAACAAGTATATGCTTTGGTCACTGGACCATGAATGCATTCAAGTAGAATGTGAAATCAGGCTCACTATGGCTGATTGCATAGCTTAATGGTCTGGGCTTTACCTCATGTTGTACAAGTCCAAATGGTCCCAGTGGTCTGATAAATCTTCAGCATATTGAGTCAGTGAACTTCAGCCGTTCCAAAGTTTCTAACCAGCGCAACGTTTACCAGGCCAGTGTAAATAATCATCTAGGCCGTGCAGTTCACAAAACTCAAAATGTTCACTTTTATCCACAATTATGTGTGTGTGCATGTGTAGTGACAAAATCTTAAAACAGCTGAATGAAAATCTCAATGGCTTGCCTCTGACTCTTCAATAAATCACAGTAAATTGCCAAGAAAACATCTACAGCGCTACAGGTGGCATGTGTGTGAAAATAAAGCTGTGAAAAGGTTACCGCTGACAGCTGAACAGACTGCTCATTATGAGAACAATCTTCCTGTCTGAGCTCTGCTCTTATGCTAAATGCTATCAGAAAAATGTAAACATTCCTGTAACTACTGCAGGTCTTTCACGTCTTATTATTGTGCAATGGCTTAAAAATACGTTATAGGCCAGACCGTGAAGAAACTCTTGCAGCAAGTCAGTTTATATAAAGCTTTAAAACTTTATAACCAGACATTCCTGTTGCCATGGCTGGCAAGAACACCTGAGCTCCCATAATCCTCCATCCTTTTTATTGAGGTTAACTCTAAAGCAAAGAAGTTACAAAAGAGCAGTCACTTATTGTATGAGCTGAGTGAAATGGAATATTTCCACTTTCCTCACTGTGTAAAATCTCAAGTATTCCTTTCAAATTGAAACAGGTCTGTGTAAAAGAAGCCAATATCTACTTTAGTGGAGTCTATCTTGAATAAAACTGCAATGACACATATCACTGTCACAGAAAGCCATTAAAGGTGACAAAAACAAACTGTGGCCACAAGCAACAAACCAGTACCAGTGCTACAGCTCTAATGTTGGACATCTTTTTTGGCAAAAGCCTGATGCAATACAAAATATTTTAAATGTATCCAAAACCCATGTGCTGTTGGGTAAATAAAACTACATGGATTCACAAAGGCAACAAATGCGTATTTGTATGCACTTTCTTAAACCCATAAAAGTACTTCTACTTTAGATCTGTTATGTAAATGTTAGCAGTCATGAAAGTGGGCACACATGCAAATTCAATTCAATTCAACCTTTATTTATACAGGTTAGTTTCACTGAGCCTCGAAGACTCATTTACAAGAGAGACCTGTTTCAAACACAGATGACAACAGCAGACAATCAAAAAAAAGCATTTAATATGAAAAGTACATGGAAAAAATTATATAAAAAAAGAAAAGAAAAAACAACATTATCAAGTGATGTAAAATGTTAAAAACACGAACTTCTGCAGTGGTTTTTGCCATGAGCTTAGCAGTTGTTTAAAGTCCCTTAGAGAGATCAACCTTGGGCATACACATGACAGTTTGATGTCTTTTGTATGCAACAGTCAAACAAAGTTGAAACAATATTTATTTATTAACCTTTTTATTTAACCAGGCATACCCATTGTGATCACAGATCTCTTTTGAAACGGAGGTCTGGGCCTGAAGGCAGCCTAACATGCATATTTCTGGTCTGTGGAAGGAAACTGGAGTACCCGGAGAAAATCCACGCAAGCGCAAGAAGAACTTGCAAACTCCGCCCAGAAATACCTTGTGCTTTTAAATATGCTTTTATTACATGATTTAGAGCTTATAAAAAAGGCTGTGTGGTGCATTCAAGATGTAGGGGCAACCCACACTGAGCATCTGTTGATAAATAAATTAAAGGGTGTCAGCATTTATTTTACATTTTTGCCGTTTTGGACACATTTCTTTAAAATCAACTGTCAAGGTCCTTTATTGTAATTCGCACCACATGTGGTACATGAGGTGAAATTAAATTGTGTACCTGTACTCAAGGTCCCAGTTACATCCAACAATAGCAAATATATAAAGTGCAAAAATAAACAGTAAATAAGGATCTAAGATATACGCTAAACGAACGCCAAATGGTACGCTAAAAGATCTAAGATACTGTATATGCTACTCACTATTACTGCAAAACAGAACAACAGCAGCACGAACATGAGTATTTGTGGTTAGGTGAGTATGGATGAATGAATACAGCAGCATGCAATAATTAGCAGCATGGATAATCAGCAGCAGATATCACCAATCAAAGTTGCATTACAGTGATTTTTTAAATGCATAAACAAACAAATCTGGTTAAAATACCATAATACTGCATTCAGAATAAAGAGTTTTTTTTTTTTAATGTATGATACATCTATACATTACATATATATAAATCTATTTGGCATTGCTCAAGAGGCCACATGCTGTTGTCATGGATTCCTTTTCCTGAGCTAAAATTTCATCATCATTGGCTTTACAGGCATTGTCCATATAGTTACTTGTTTATTTAAAAATATTACTCCAATATTTCTTCCTGTAGCCTGCATAGTGGTGGCTTTTTGTGTTGTTTTTTTCCCATTATGCCAAAATTTGTACACACTTTGTTCTATATCAATTATGTACTTTTTTCTTCCAAACGTCACTGTTGTAAATGCAGATGAGTGACAATTATAACTTTATTAAAATCCAATTGAAACTTTCACTAACAGTTTATTTAAAATATCATAATATGTTTCCCCAGAATGAATGAATATTTGAATGTATCACATCACCTGTATTTTAAAAACAGAATTTTAATAAACTATTTCACAAAGTAAGCTTTTTTTTGCTTCATGGATGTTATTATTTACCCACTGAAAAATAAAAGGTCATCATTACATACCACCATTGTGTTTACTGACTAACATATGCTCTTTGTACCCTGTCCTAAATATAATCATGTTTCAGAATGTGGGAGTCAAATCTCAGTCAAAGGAAATTTAAATGTGACAGCATTAGGACAAAAAGGATCACTAAAATGTTAAATACATTTGCTCAGAATATGCATAGTTGTAGCTAGAGGTATAAGGCTTAGTTAATTTTTTGAGCTCTTGGAATCAAGTAGACCTGAACCTCTTCTATATACAATCCAGAATGTACAAAAAGGCGTGTCACCAGTTGTGAGACATTTTATTTGATGTTGCTACAATTGGCTTTGCTGGAGTCATTTGACGTTCAAGTGTTTGCCAGATGTCATTGCACCACTGCACCCCGCATTGATAAATTTGATCAAAATTGTGCGGCGCTGCTTGCTCAGCAGCTCTGTGAATTTAATTCAGCAGAGTATTTAAAGCAGGTAGTCAAAGAGTTGACGAATGCTTAAATGGTAGAAAAAAGCAGCCTGTCCTTGTCATGAAAGAAATATGAAACAAGGGGAAGGATGATATTGAGGTTTGGAGCATGGACTGCATCCTAGACATTATAGTTGGTTGGCCGCAAGGTCCTCATCTCCCAAAAGAGAACCACAGATGATGTTGGTAACACATTTGTATCTAATGCATTTACAGAGAGTCGTACCACTTGTTGCTGTAGAAATGTATTGGATTGAGACTAGATATTTGTGGATATGCACACTTACAAAAAACTCAATCAGAAGCAAAACAAGCAAATCAAATGGGTATTAAAAAGCAACCGAGTAGGTATTATAGTAAAGATCAGCTCTTCTGAACCTTTAAGTTAAAATTACATATGTGAACAGGCTCTGCTTGTCAAGTAAAGAACAAAGTTTACAGACATCATCATCTCTGTATTTTTTTTACAGTATAGTAATACCATTCACATTTCATTTCATTAAAATATATTATAAATATATATATAAATACAAATTTGAACTAGAATGCATGTGGAAACAAGTGCATCCAAACCAACTGAGAAATGTTTGTGCAACGGCAAATGCTGTGGGAATTGACATTGTTGCAGCGAGCAAGGAAACATAAATTTGTAGAATAGCCAAAAGCACAGACGGCAGGAAATATGCAGTCTAATTCTAAGCCGAAATCTCAGAGAATCAAAACCAATTTTAACGATATGTAATTAAGGCCTAAACAAATTTTCCCCAACGGATACTATTAATGGGGAACTTATTACAGGCTATGGCACCCAAGGGGGTAATACATTCATACTAATCTCATGGTTGTCAGCCTAAGGGGCTTCATTGCTATTGAAATGCCTTCATATTAAGGGCAAGAGTAGACAGGAGGTAGGGAGTCCAGGGAGTTAAAATTAGAGGTTTAATAAATTAACAGCACTGTTGCTTATAATGTCAAAACAGATGACAGTAAGAAACCACAAAATGACGTGCAACGGCTGCATTTTAATTACAGTAAGAAGAGAAATTCAGAAGACAAGTCAGTTTGTGGAAGGTCATTGCACCTGCATCTTGATTTCCTCTGATAATAATATGTAAAAATATATTGTACTTTTATATGAGACGACAGTTCTATATATTTTTTTTAATTTTTCATACTGCATGGATTTTAAATTCATGCAGTAATGGAAGTGTGCTGGGCAAGAACACAGAGGAACCTGAAGATAGACAGAATCACACTATCAACCATGGCTGGGAAGGTTGGGAGCGTTACATTCCATATAATGATTATGTATCACCAGTGTATGACAAATCACCACTTTTGGCATTGTGGTTGCATTAATTGCTTACACACAACCAGCTCCATTACCCCAAGCTGGGCAGATAAAAGCGTGCAAATAAAAAGTGCCTCTCAAATCTATCAGTCTGCAGACAAACTGGAGACAGTGGCATTGATGAAAAAGTTAACGTCAAAGGAAGACTGGTGATTGATGACTGTTTACCTGAAAGCATCAAATGTGTAGCACTGAAAACATCCTTTACATGAAGAGCGCACACATTGTGCTCAGTCAATGAAGCTGAATTGTTTGCATGTCGGATCTTGAACTCAGACGATAAACTACAGCAGAGCCACTTCAGACATCTTCATCACCGACTGCAAATTTTATTTCACAACAGCATATTCGTCAGTTCGGTTAGGACAACTTGAAAAATCTCTATTTCTTTTCTCTCACAGTGCCATTATCATGTTTGCTGTGTGCGGAACCAAGGGTGCAGACAGACACTCAAAGAAACTTAGGAAGTAAAATAAGAAAACTAATTTATTTACAAAAATGAAAAAAAAAAAAAACAACAATAATAATAATAATAATAAGGCAGCAAAATACTTACAAAGGACAAACTCTGGAAGATGCAGTGGAACATACATGAATGGCTCGTACAGCTTAATGTCCGGACGAAGAACTACTGGTAACAACAGGACACTGAAATAACAGGACACTAACGAGGGGGAATGACAGACACCTGGGTCGATAACGAAGCTCAGGTGAGAGTGGGCGGGGCCAGAGCAGGAACATTATACGAAAAACACTGAGTATGACTGAACAGATGACAAGTAAAACACAAGAAACAGATTTGAATCATAAAGATCTCAAAAGACAGAAAGAAAAAGCATAAACCACGAAATGAATTAGACCAAAATATGAACTCAAGGAAGTAAATAACA
Organism: Hypsolebias martinsi; assembly: GCA_031762355.1. Lineage (NCBI taxonomy): Eukaryota > Metazoa > Chordata > Actinopteri > Cyprinodontiformes > Rivulidae > Hypsolebias > Hypsolebias martinsi. The sequence continues at coordinate 17,617,268 of JARVGQ010000981.1, read as the reverse complement.
TGTTAAACACAGTTTATAACAGTTTAATTATTTCAAAGCTGGATGTTGAAACTTTATATTTTGTTTGTCATTAAACAAACCTATAAAGTCAAAGCTGCTATAAGCAACAGGGATTCAGCAAATACAAAATAATATATGTGCAACAGAGAAATCATGACGAGTACAACTGGTGCAATAATTGGTCTTTTGAGGTCAACAGCGTTGAAATCACAGTGCTGTGTGTTAATGACCTCTTGAGCATGATTTTCAACAAAATAAGCCTTAAACAATTGATCAATATCAATTCATTTGTGTCCACAAATAAAAGGAATCCAGTTTGATCTCTCATGCCCCTTAATGTCAGTCAGTATCGATGTCAGGTTTATTTAGAAAGCACATTTATAACTGAAGAGGAACACATGACTTTTAAAGTCAAATCATATAACAGTACAACAAAACAAAACCTAAAATCAAATAAAAACATGAATAAAGGGATAATCTTTCTCTTGGGAGATTTTCATTCAACCTTTATTTATACAGGTTAGTCTCACTGAGCCTCGAGGACTCATTTATAAGAGAGACCTGTTTTAAATAAAGAACACAGATGAGGTACAGACAACAATAGGCAATCATATAAAAAGCATATTAGTAAACAGAATAAATGTAATAAAAACTAGACAAAAACAGCTACATTACGTTATCTGAGTGGAACTGGTAGTCCGGTGTGCTCTGGTGTGTAGATGTTGAGAAGATCTGTTAAACAAGACTAAGATTATTTATAATCTTAATATTAATAGTAGCATTTTAAAATCAATGCAGAGGCAAACGAAGGGAAGCCAAAACAGGGGTTATGTGTTCTTTTGGTTTTGTAAATGGACTACTTATACAGCGCCTTTCTATCTTATCAATATACCATATTTTCCGACGTATAAGTCACAGGTTTTATTTTATTTTTTTTGTTGCATAAATTAGCATGCCTGTGACTTGTACGCTGAAACAGCATCTTTATGTTTTTTCCACTCTATTAGACATATTTGTACTGATGCGACTTATACAGTGGTACGACGTGTATGGCGGAAAATATGGTACTCAAAACACTTTACACTATAATCTGTGTCCTCATTTACCCATTCCTAAAGCACTCTACTGTATACAGAGAATAATCAGTGCTTTATTGTATTCATACAACGATCATATGTAGGGGTAAAGGCACAGTTTAGCTCATATATTTTTACACCCTACAATGAATTATTCTAGACTAATTCAAGTCCAAAGAATATTGTTTATCTAACACGGATTCTCTTCTTTCAGGATTAATCAAATTTCTAGTGTGACTAGGATATAGTGACAAAAGACGTTATTTATATTTGACCTATCATTGAATGGAATCATTTATTTAACAGAATCATCAATAGGAAAGGAGGAAGGGAAGTTTGATGGGAAATTAAATATGTCAACCAGGAATGACACGCTCTCCATATGGCTTCCAGCTAAACACATATCCGCTTCAGCAACAACTCAGCTCTCCTACCTCAAAGATTTCGGTCTCGTCCGGTGAAGAGTGGCATTCCAGCCTCCGAGTGTTTACCTTCCCAGCGGCTCGCATGAGTTCGCCTTGCCCAACAGAGTAGCGGCCAAATAGGGTTGACCTCTTCAGAAGAAAATATTCCTCCAGCAGGAATATTCTTTTAGAGGTCTTCAAAGCTTTTACGCTTTTGGGATTCACAACAGCTTGTTGCAAATCCTAGACTACAAATGGATCCTTGGCACATGATCATGTTTATAGCTTCAGAGACAGTCTGTTACAGGTGAAGATCGTCCATCAGACTCTTACTCTGAAGGGTCCTGTAGAGTTCAAAGCTCCAGATTGCATCTTCTAAAGACTGAGTGAAAATGAAGAGTTCCAGGAAATCAGGAACTTTCAAAGAGAGGTTGACGTCAAGATATTTGCTCCTTCTCATTGGTCCTTAGGCCATGAGATGGGAGGAGTTAATGTGATGTCAGAGTTTTTACTGGAAGTAAGAGGAGAGTGATGGAGGAGAAATTAGATTAGAACAGAAGACGCCAGTTTCTGATATGAACTGAGTAACTGTCTAAACACTTCTAAACAACTTCTGAAGAATTACTTTGACACGTCCTTGATGGAACAGTGTCTAACACTTATTCTTCACACAATCTGAAACTGTGGCATTAGAATTACTTTTACGTAAAACATTCTGACTTCTGCATTGGAAATGATATGAAATAACACCATTAAAATACAGTGGTGGCTGGTCTTTTTTTCATGGGGGGGGCACCATCTAGTGGTCATAAAGGGTACTATGCTTATTTTTTAAATTTGACACACATTATACAGTATTATCCATGAAGAAATCCAATCAGCTACTTAGACTACAAGCATGTTTTAAAGACAAAAAACCTGGATGACCCTAAATTTTCTGATTTTAAACACACACAAG
>JARVGQ010000981.1:17577505-17589085 GCA_031762355.1 Hypsolebias martinsi | reverse complement strand
TGTGCAAAGGTAAAGTTTTATTTTTTTTTTTTTTTTTTTTTTTTTTTTGTAATTTTCACAAAACTGTAATTTTTGGACGTTTAAATTAAACATTTTGTTAATTACCAGTACAAGTGTGTCTTGAATGTAAAATACCCCATGTTTAAAAGTATAAAAATTGTAATAACACTATCAAAGAACAGGTCTTAAGTATTTATGTTACACAAATAATTTCACTAGATTAAAGAGACAAAGTGAAGAAAATAATTTAATTCAATTCAACTCAGTTTATTTATATAGTGCCAAGTTACAACATAAGTCGTCTCAGGGCACTGAACAGAAATGTTCATATATAAAAATAATAAGTTAACAATAACATTAATAAAAAAAATAATTTAACCCTATTTATTTGAGGAGCAGACTGCTTGGAATTTAATTCTATCACAGACTCAGCTTGAGCAAGCACAAAAGCGACAGTGGAAAGGAAAACGCCCTCATGAGGAAGAAACCTTTTACAGAACCAGGCTCAGGCCAAGCGGCCATCTGCTTTGACCGGGTGGGTTTGAGAGGAACTGGAAGGAGGAACAGATACACAATTGCAGGTCATGAATCACGTTAAGATAGAAATACTGTACTATCAAATAAAAACTATTCAATTTTAGCAAATCTTTTAAGGAAATGAGGTCAATTTGTCCTCCAGTAGTTTATCTTAAGGCAGCATGACAAACCAACCCTAATTATAGGATTTATCAAACAGTAAAGTCTTAAGCCAGTTTTAAAACTGGACAATGTGCCAGCCTTACGGACAGAAACAGGAAGTTGGTTCCAGAAGAGAAGAGCCTGATAATAAACACAAGGTTTATAAAGGTGGTACCTGAAACTTGTTCTCCCCTGTAAGGGGTCCGTGAACCCAAAAAGTTTGAGAACCACTGATCTAAAGCCCTTTGTTGTGAACATAATCATGAAAAAAAAGCATTTGCACTCTTGTAAAGCTGGAAGTTTTCACTGTTTAGGACCTGAAATAAAGATGTTTAAATCAGCCTCTGACTTACTGTTTCCATCCAAATGCCCAACATGACTGGCTGTTTTATTTATTTATTTATTTATTTTTAAGGGAGCCTTGAAAATACCATTTTTACAACATGTTTCATGGAAAAGATATAAAGCACAGCCACGTTTTGAGCATTAAAGAATTTAAATGCATTCTAAAAATTCACACGGCGACAATTAGGAGCAGAATAATATTCAGTTCCGAAGAAAATGCCCTACATGTGCGTTTGTTATGACAATATTTTTTTTCTGGAATATATTAATCATTTGATCACCTTGTGTGGGCGTTTTTATTCAAAGAGGTGAAATTGTTTCTGCAAACACACTCTCACATCTGCCTGTTCAATACAGCAGTTTTTCATAGCTGACCTTGCTCCATACAAAACGAAGTGAAGTGCTGAATGGATTTACATCACAGTGAACAAAATATCTATTTGCCCAATGCTAAGTGACAAATGACATTGGCTCCTTCTATCACGGAAACCTTGAGCAAAATAGCAAACACTCTCATGATCACAATGACAGTGACTCTGGTCAAACATGTGTTTTAAAATGAATTTAAATGAATCTTCGTGCATTTTGTGAGTGCTCCACACTGCATATTCTAAAAAGAAACAAAGTGCGTAAAAACGTTGAGCTCCTCTAAGTGATTTTTTTTTTTAATTATTTTAATCTCATCCTGAAGCAAATGATACCCTCACTTTATGCATGCACCCAAAAGGCAGATGTCCTGTTTTACTGTGATTTACCATATTTTTCAGACTTTAAGGTGCACCAGATTATAAGGCGCATTAAGCAAAACATAACAGTCAGATAAGTCAAACTTTATTCAACTCATTCACAATAGCCGCATAAAATCGCTTTGAGGTCAGTAAGCACAACCAGAATTAATACGTAAGGCGCCCCTGATTATAAGATTCACTGTTAATTTTTGAGAAAATTAAAGGATTTTAAGTGCAGCTTATAGGCCGAAAAAATATGGTAGTATTTTTACACTGTGCATGTGATCATAATAAAAACCAGGCAAGAAAAGTGTGATTATTGCGGCTATACCCAGATATGGGGAGCAATGAGAACAGAGACCAAGTCTCAGAATGAGTTATTTACAAAGTGAGAAATAATGCAAAAAGCCAGGGAGGGGGGACTGGAACTCCAAGGAGCAAAGCAGTAGTTATAGTTCTCGCAATAAAGGGTGATAATGTTATTGCAGATTCTCCTTACAATGGAGGTCGGGGTCAGACGTGGGGAGGGTTGACCCAAATGATTGCAGGTGAAGGAGGTGCAGGTGAGTGGTTGGAAGGCATGGAGTCCCTGACACAATAAAAAGCCTGACACCGACCCAGCCCGCACATTAAGTACATTATTATGGCTCGGTCCAGTTCTAATCCCAGTCAGACGGGGCTGGGCTCCGGGTTTGGGTTAGAAATGACAGCTCTAATTAGAGTCTGACTGTGGGTGCAGGAGCTGGCAAAGCAGAACTCCCACAAAAAGTGCCTTTTTTTTTTTTTTTTTTTTACATGAGGTGATAATGTTAATAAACTTGTTCTGTGAAGTTACATACCTCCAGTTTGTTTAAAAAAATTAACATTAATGTTCAGGTTTCATCTAGGGTTTAAACACTCATTCATGAGTAAGCTGCTTGTTTGTTGGTTACTTCAATAAAACACAGAAAAAGTTCAGTGATCAAATTACTAATGAACTCTTAGAACAAAATAATTTACATTTTAGTCATATTGAGCATTCTGAAACTATGTCATTGTCTCCAACAAAGTCCCATGAAAGTAATTATATTAGCTTTACTGTTTATCCTTTTTATCCGGCTATTAACTTTTCAATATCTATTTAATACACGCATATTTGAAAAGTTAGTTAGCAGTTAGTTCATTTTTGGTTTAGCACGTCTTCACTGTTATGTTGCTATTTTTTTTTGTCATAAAGGTTTAAAAGTGATCCAAATCATAGATATCTCCTGTTAGTTTCAGTTAAACTTTCTTTAAAAGCCTAAACCATGAACAAGAACTAAAGCTCAACTGTTATCTATAAGCCATTTGATACATTGCAATGGTTATATTGATTTTTATACTATCACTGTTAATGTAAAACTGATTTTAATTTTAAATCTTGAATGATACAATTCAATCAACACTGAAATGAACATTTTTACAAGATATTGTAATGCTTCACATAAGCAGCCGATACATTAAACCAAGAAGTTTATGATTAAATGTGTTGCATTTTAAAATCATTTTATAGCAGAAAGTCATATCAGCATTTCTTAAATTGTCTATACCATAATGCATACGATGGCTGCTGAGAAACTTTTTTTTTTTTTTTTTTAATAAATCACTTTTTTTTTTTTAAGAAATTGTACAACTAACCTTATTTCTCAGACGTAAAACATAGTATGGGAGTTGATAAGTTAAGTCATGCATTGTGGTGTGATTTATACTGTTTGCCTCCAGTCAACAGGCTGGGTAAACAACAAACTCGGAAGGTAAACAGCGTCGATGCACAGGGGCATACTCGTCTTGATTAATGAAAGGAAGTCAGATCTCATGCAGATTAGTGCCGTGGAGGACAGCATCCTCTGTGAATATTAATTTCCCTTGAAGAGGTGTTCCTGCCCTCTCTCTTCAAACGCCGCTCAATATATCGCAGGAGGTCACTGGAGAAGGTCACCGACAAAGTTGTCTGGCAGCTGAATTAAAGTGCTTCATTAATGGACTAAAAAGATTTGGCATCCAATCAGTATTTTGCTGTTTTTTTTTCTTCCTCTCCAGCTCTTAGTTTCTTAATGAAAGTCAGTATGTGTAAATAGACCTAAATCTTTTTTTTTTTTAATTAGCTGAAGTAGTTCTTCAAACGACCAGCTTTGTTTGGCAAACTAGGTTCCTGATGATTTATAATTCTATTGAACTCTATTCTGTATTCTTAGTGAGCAAGTCACAATTATTTTATTCTAAGAACAACAACTCATCCGACACAATGTATAATTTACATCCCAAATAATTTCAGTCCCTTAAGCATTTTACTAAATACATATTTTAACACTTTTCACTTCCCCAAAATGTGCAGTATCACTTGCAAAATTTGGCAAATGCCTTGATGAAGTCAAGCTCTGTTAATGGTTTCAGTGCTCGTCATGAACTAGGCTCTAACTGACCTTGACACTCTTTGTGACAGAAACACCCCCCTCACGGTGACTGATCTGAAGAGATAGCCACATATAAGACGTATACGCTCCTTTCACCTGTCAGTGTTGGTGAGGGAAAGGAGGAAAAGAGGCGACTTCTGCTTCAGGGTATCTGCGACAGAGCGAGTGTGTCTGAGAAGATCGGTGCGGGAGATTAACAGCTCAGTCCTTCTCTGTCGCTGGGTGCTGCTGAACCTTGACACAGCTTAGAGGTATTACCAGGTCACTGAAGTAAATGACTTTGCAGAATGGATGGAGGAGGAGCCAGCCAGCTTGTAGCAAGCTGACAGTATTGACTGGTGGAAAGAATTATGCAACAATGCCTCAAGATTTCCTCTATGTCCCGAACTGTATAATTGTTTAACTATTGAGATCCAGTTTTTTAGCTACATTCAGATATTTTTCAGATTTTTTGTGATCATCTATTCTTTTTGCTGAGTACATTTATGTGGTTCTTGGAATTTATTTCTGCTAATTTCAGCCTATTGTGCTCCATTCAGCTTATACGTTTAAGCCTTTTCTGCTATTTCAGCTACTATTTAGCCATTTTATGCTAATTCTTTTTGCATTTTTGGCTATTTCCACATATTTTACACTCATTTAAACTTTTTCTGCCTAATTCAGCAAAAATATGCTCTCTCTACTTCCTTCTGGTAATTTAAGCTTCTTTTTGATTTTTTTTAGCTACCTTTTAGCTGTTTTATTGGAAATTTCTGCTTTTTCAGATCATTTCCACTATTTTGTGCTTATTTATGCTTCTTTCAGCCATGTATTATTTCTCTCTTTTGCTCATTTAAGCTTCGTCCACCTTTTCAGCTACCTTTATAGCATTTTTAGCTAACCAGCTGTTCTCAGATCAATCAATCAATCAATCGATCAATCAATCAATTCAACTTTTTTGTCCATTACATTCAGTTAAATGAAGATTTATCTTTGACATCTGGCTCATAAAAACAACACAAGTTAAAAATATCATACAACTTTAACATCTTAAAAAAAACTTTGTTAACTCAATAAAAAATCAATTAAAAATATTCTAAAATACACGATACATGAAAAATATAGAATTTAAATTTTTCATGTTAATTTCTGCTACTTTCAGCCTAATTAATTTCTCTCTGCCAATTTAAACTTGTTATGCTTCTTTCAAGTTGTTTCGTCTATGTTCAGCTTTTTCTGTTATTTCAGCCACTATTTAGCTCTTTGTATGCTAATTTAGTCTTTGTCAGCTAATTCCACATTTTTTGGGCTCATTTCACCTCATTCCACTTCCTTCTGGTAGTTTAAGCTTCATTATGTCTTTTCAGATACTTTTTGCTTATTTCAGCTTTTTCTTTTTTTTTAAATCAAATTTCCAATTTCTATGTAAACTTCTGCTTATTTAAACCTAATTCAGCAAATATGTGTTCTTTCTGCTTTCTTTTTTCTATTAATTTAGGCTTGTTCTTTCATTTCAGCTACATTTCATCATGTTTTTTTAATCTAACTTCAGCTGTTTTTCAGCAAACTTCTTGTTCAATAAGCATTTACACTGCATTTTTGCATGAAATTAATATTATCTAGTTCAAGTGGTATCAGTAAAACAAGAAAAACAAACCATTCAATCTAAGCCAATGACTACTCAATAAAATAGATGAAGAAAAAAACAAAGTTGACTGAATGTGGCAAGTATGCTCTTACTGTAAGTTATTTTTCGATCAGGGTAGCAGACCAAAAAAAAAACATACAGTAATATGTTCCAAGGCTATGGAGTGCATCATGAAAGATTGAATATAAGTTACAACACCTTTGATAATGCCTTATGTGGACTGTTGGAGTCAGAGTGTGTTCCTCTTTGAATGTAGTGGAAGTTGCATTCTGTGAATTTTGCATTGCCAGCCTTGCTGTCTGGATAATACAATCATCAAACACTTTTTCTTCCGAAGATGGAACACACACACACACACACACACACACACACCATGTCTGCTGTGAATCTCTTTGTCTGTTTTGACAGAATGTTGGAGAAGTAAAATCGAACAAAACTAACAAGCAGGTTTCTCAACAAACAGCACCCTCTGTGTGCGGTGTTTCGAGTGTATGCTCGCAGGCTTTTGAGCCAGAGCACACGCACACACCTGTGTTTGTGAATCTGTGTATTCATCCTCCCACAAGGCATGTGCTGAGCTAGAAGTGTTTCCACACACGACTCATCCAGCTCTTTCTGAATCAATGGCGGCTTCAAAATCAGCTGCTGATGGGTTGGATTTGCAACGGCTCATGATCAGCACAATTTTAAAGAGATTATCAAAGAACTCGGGGGGTGGGGTGCAATAAATCAAGTGACATGAAATGACTCAGACTGTCATGTGACCGTACATGCATGCAAGATGTATTAAAAAAAAAAAGATAGAAGTTTGCTTGACTTTCCACCACCTGCAGTGACTTCTGTTTGCAGAAACAACAAAAGTACAAAAATGCCAACAGCTAGTCTGAGCTAGACTAAGACTACCGGTAATGTGGTTTTGTGCCATCTTAAAAATAGTTTTTTTTTTTTTTAATTTTAAAAATTTCCATTTTATGAACCTTTACAAAAGCACTATTATTGCTAAGTTGTTTATATAGTATTTCTTAGTAAATTCCTTTATTATTTACAAGTAAAACTCAATTTTACTGTAATTCACATCACATGTGGTACATGAGGTGGAACAGAATTATGCACACAGGTTCCCAGTCACACCCAGAAAAAATACAAGATATGAAATAAACAGTATATAAGGGTTTAAGATATATACGCCTAAAGAACACCAAATGGCACGCCAAAATATCTAAGATACTGTATATGCTAAACCCTAACAACATAAAACAATATGGTGTAACAACAGCAGCCCAAATATGAGTCTGTGGTGAGCAGCTGGGTACAAATGAATACAGCAGCATGATATAATCAGCAGCATAAGATCAGCAGCAAATACAAATAATAATAATAATAATCATAATGCAAATAGCAGCACCATATCCATCCTGGAGTAGTTTTATGATGGCAGCAGTTTACTTTAGTCTTGTTGTCGTTAGCTTGTTAATTCAGTCATTTTTTTTTCTCAAACTGGGGAAGCTATCTACAAAGTAGCTATCACTTCTACACAACAGGTTCACAAAGCCCCAGTTTAAAAAAAATTAAAGCATCACTTGCTCTAATGTCTGCACTAACAACCAAAGTATTTTCTACTGAGCTGCATTGCATGAATGATTTTTTTTTCATAATATGAAACAAATGAAGAGTCCTACATGGGAATTTAGTGGTGAAAGTGGTGAACTAAAATGTCTTGCATCATGTGTGGGCGTGCGTTTCTGTGTGAGTGTGCTAGGAAGAACAATGAGTGTGTGCTCTCTCACTGCTCTGGGGCTCACAGCAGGTGATGATAAGGAACCATGACAAATACACACACTCACAACCATTTACAATCTGAATAGTCGTCATATACTGTACAGTTCAGCCACCAGCCGAAGGCTTCCACTGGCATCCGTCACTGACATAACAGGTGGCCTGGAGCTGACCAGGACAGAGTTGTGAATATCAAATTCAAATGTGTCACAAATGAGAGTTAGATTATACACTTCCCTCTGTCCAAGTCCAACGATGGACTGTAACATTTTTTTTTTTTGTGCTGCAAGGCTGAAACTCCAATTCAGTTTGATTGCAATGTGAAAAGACTCCTGGAAAGACTATTTTGCAATTCTAGGATGTTTGAAAAATACTGCATGCAGTCGAGGTGAATCTGTTCCACCTCCCTGTGTGGGAGTTGTATATTTTACAACCAGGTTGTGTCTGTAATGGGCTGGAAGATAACCAATGTTTTACCTCGAGGAGGAAAGATATTTCTTCTAAAAGACTTGCCATAAATATTGACTTAATTCACCCTAAAACATGCACCTGTGGCAGTCTAAAAGACATTTAATGAGACATACTAACATCATGATGATGTGTCCATGAATCTCTCTATTTCCCCACACGGATGGAGGCGGTGTGGACATTCATGGGAAACCTTTTTTACTCAAGCACTGTTTTGTGCTATTTTTTTGTCTAGTTTCCTGCTATGTGGTGCAACTTTAGAACCATTTTCAATGGATCCAACCAGAGCATTGCGTGTAGCTTTATATATATACAGGTAGTCCTTGGGTTACGACGGTCTCGGGTTACGACTTTTCGATGTTACAACGCATCTCTCTTATTCATGTTACGCAGTTACGTCGGTTTTACGTCATTAAACGTTGTAACGCAGCGGCGGAAGAATACAGTATGCGGTGCAGCAGCAGAGGAATACAGTACCGTACAGGTACTACTGTACGGAGGAGGACGGTGTCACTAGCATCCCAGTAGGCCATTAGCCCTTCAATATGGCTCCCAAACACAAGGAGGACTCTTCTGATGGCAGTGCATCGAGGAAAAGGAAGGCCATCACATGGACTTACGTCGAAAATTGGTTTACGACGCCACTTAGGAACGGATCTACGTCGTAAGTCGAGGACTACCTGTATATAGGACTTTTATAGAATTTGTGTTTTACAGCTTTTGCTTCATCCTGCTTCGTATCCTCATCCCCAACAAAGGTTCACACTGCAACACTCAGAGATCTGTTTTATTGTTGTGACAAAATATGGATGAATTGATGAAACCTCTTGCTGTGGCATGCTGTAGACTTATTGTCTGAGCCAGATGTTAGAATCAAAATGGGATCCAGCATTTGCATGTTTGTGTGACAGTCAGTTAATTTTCCAGCTGTCTCACTCTGCACAGTCAACAATCAGGGTGGAACAGCAGCATGAGAACACATGAGGCGATATGACAAGAGAGAAAGAACATGAAACACCGAAATAACAAAGCTGGAGTCTAAACATTTGAGAAACAGAAACATGCCGAAACACTGCAGAAAGCAAACTTGACTCAACACTTGTTCTACTCCTTCCGCTCACAACTTCTTCTTTTTCCTTCATTTTTGTTTCATTGTCTAAATCCTGATTCAGTAGTCACAGTATTGCTTATCACTTTTTTCTATTTTACCATACGTTATTTGCAATCTAACGACTTCTGCATTACTTTGGGTTATTTTATTTATTCATATCAAAATGTTCAGCTCATCTAAGAAAATGGGTGCTCTGACATCAACATATTTGCCTTTATTTACAAATACTTTTCTTTTCATTTTGTTTTCCTATACAGTTTTAACTTTAATCTAGCATTTTACATATTTTCAGAATGAGAATAAGCTTTATTATCATTGTACTGAGATACAATGAGATTATGTTCGTACAGCCGTCTGAAAGATGGGCGGAGTGGACGTTGCTGCTGCTACTGGAGCGAGACCCCTTATCCTTTTCAGAATACCTTTTTTAGATGGAAAAGGGGAAAGACCATGAGAGAGGATAGTGGCATTACAAAAAATATCTCTTCAGACCTTGTCCTATCCGGACACAATAAAAAAAACTCTGCCAGCAAACACATTTATAAACACATTACATATGCATTTGATGGCAAGATGGTGAGACTTGTTTATTAAGCACTTACAGATAGACCATAGTCCTGATAACATGTTGGTCAGCTGGCACAGTTCTGATAAGCCTTCATATAAGGGGGGGGGGGGGGGGGGGTTGCAAGAGACAAAACGTTTCCTTAGTTTATACATATCCCAGGAGAATTTGATAAGTCAGCTTCCGAAGCCAACCAGGGGAGTCAGATTCAGATAAACCAATGTGTGCATTTTCTACAATTAGCTTCTAGTTAGCCTTTTAATTTTAGCTTGTTGCTGCTCTTTGTTTTTGCCTTGAATGTCTGATGTTTTACCTAGCCTTTTGCAACCTTAAGCTAGCTTTTTAATACTTAAGCCAATAACAAGTCCATTATTACTTTTAGCATTTAGCAAACATCTAGCTTCTTTTAGCCTTTAGCCATCCACGTATTGTTTTAGCTAGCCTTTTACTACATTTTGCTTATAATAATTATTTTTGTGCATGCAGTTTTCAGCTGGCTTTTTCACATTTTTACTTGGCTTTTTTTGTACATTTAACTTATAACTATTTTTATGTAGCTTGTTGCTACTTTAGCTAGCACTTTACTTGTTTAAGCATTTAGCTATGTTATTATAATCTTCATATTGTCAACTTATTTTCAGCTTCTTTAATGAATTTCAGCAGAATCAGTCAGCACTCAGCATCCAAATTTCTTTAATTTGTGTTTCTTCTCTCATGTACTTGACTGTTTGGCACATTATTACAGCTCTGGCAACACTGATGCTGCTGTGAAGTTACACGCCCAGCACACCCCGCATCACAACTTTACTTCTGCTGAGCTGGCTTGATCTTGACTCTACTTTAAAAGAGGAAGGTCACTTCTTCATCTCCTGAGTGGCGATGGACAGAGGGAGGGGTTGCAGGCAGAAATAGATGAGCATATGGTTAGTTAACTTTATTGCAGAGGCAGATGTACTTTGGAAATTACTGGGCTGGAAACGTGTCGTGTTATGATCATACCAGAAAATATTTGTAGTTTGTATTGTCAAGGGGCTGCAGCTCTATATGCATATGTGGTTTTTAATGAAAAATGACTCTGGCTTTTTTTAAGCTGTTTCCTTTATGGAAGAGTAAAACCCTAAAGAAATGCATACTTTAAGTTGGCTTTTATGAAAAAGTTTAGACTATGATCCTTTTATGTTGGAATGTGGCATTTATAGTCATTTTTGTCACACCTTGAAAATAGCATTATCAGAATCAGAATCATCTTTATTGTCAATGTACCAAAGCAAAATTAAATGACATTTCAGTACAGCCTGTCTGAGAAAAAAAAAAAAAAAAACCAAACAAACAAACAAACAAAAAAAAAAAGACAGATATGGGGAGACGGAGGTGTCTGAGGCTGTGGCCTTCGGGAGGCGCTGCACTTTTCGTTTAGATGCAAGAACTCTTGTGATATTGTGAAGTATCAGACTCCAAGTGTGTGTTCTGAAGGACTCTAAGCTTTAACTAAATTAAATTTTAGCTCTATATCAGTAATTACAAGACATTTTCATTTTTTCTAAGATGTGCTGGCTGTATCAACCATTCTGAATTGGTTTACCTCCTAAAGATAATAATTTGTAGATGTACAACAAATTATTTACATCATTAAAATCTGTCCAGTGGCATGGGAGATATTATACTAACATATAGAGTTGACTGCAAATTAATAATGGAAAAATTGTAAATAAAGATATCCTGATTCATGCTCAATAATCTAGGTAGAAAAATTAAAAAAGCTGTCAGGTCCTCCGGATGTTTATTTATGTTGAAACGTTTCGTCTTTCATCCAGAAGACTCCATCAGTCTGATCCATCAGTTCTTCAGTC
>JARVGQ010000981.1:17532368-17545356 GCA_031762355.1 Hypsolebias martinsi | reverse complement strand
AGTCAGAATGAATGGAAACGGTCATTTCTCAGCCAAAAATGGGTCTAAAAACATGGGGGAAAATCCATAAATAAGTCACACTGCTGTATAAGTCGCAGGACATGAAAATTAGTAAAAAAACTGCGACTTATACACCGGAAAATACGGTACCTCCTTGTCTTCTCTAACTCCATCCACATATCTCCTCTCTGACCTTTCTCTTTGCATTTTTCCTGGCAGCTGCATTTCTAACATCCTTCTACCACTGTCCCTCCTCTGGTTATGTCCAAACCATCTCAGCCTGGCCTCTCTAACTTTATCTCCCAGTTGTAGAATCTTTATTTATACAGGTTGTTAGCCTCATTGAGCCTCGAGGACTCATTTACAAGAGATCTGTTTTTAATTAATTTAATTGAATGTTTATAGATATTTAACAACCTATTAAAATACACCAAAATGCAGGAAATGGCATCTCTTTTATTCCAAATTTTCTGGAGGAGGACCCACATGTTGAATGACCAATGTTTGTATGTCTGTCTCTTTTGTTTTGCTTAGTTTTTGGCAATTTTTTTACCTTTTGCGTCTTCCTGCAGTTTTGGGTTTTTGTCACAATTCACTATAATATGTTAATTTTATTATTATTATTTTTTTGGTTTGTTTTTGTATCCCACCATTTGTACAATATAAATGAGTCTAATTTTGGAACTAAACTATCAAATTTTCACCAGTTAACACAATAGTTTAGAAGTTAACAGTAGTTTAGGAAATTTATATATTTATGTTTCTTTCAACAGAATGACATTGTTTGATAAACACAAAATTAGGAATAGTTCATATGGAATATCCTTTTAATGTGGCTAAATATACAAACATTTTAGTAGTCAAATTCAGAGGAAGATTTAGTACACGTACAGGGCAGTATCTGTAGATTTAGTACCTGTACTACCCTGTAGGACCAAGCTCTGAAACTGGGGAGACAGATCCCTCTCCACTGCCGCCACCACCCTCTGGAACTCACTGCCCCACTCGCTTTGTACCTGCTCTGATCTCCCCACTTTTAAGAAAGAAATCAAAACCTGTTTTAAACTGCTGTTTAAATTTGCCCTTTTTATGTGTTTTTCTGTGTTTTTGTGCGTTTTGATGCATTGTTGGTTTTACATATTTTTGCACTCCTGTAAAGCATATATAGAGAAGTGCTATACAAATAAAATGTGGTTGTTGTTGCTGTTGTTGTTATAAAATTCAGTGGTTGGACTCTCAGCATGATCAGTGACAATTCTGGTTGTATCATTAATCGGTGCAGCAACAAGAAGATTTATTAAAAGCCATTTATAGTTAGAGTTGTGTCTTAGTATTTACATACATATACAAGTAAGAGCCCTTAGAACAAGTTGCACCTCATAGTCTTAACCATCTTTTTGTCTGTGTTCAGTTTCATCTTGGCCATGCCATGAGTGACAAAAGCTGGAAACAAGTGAAATTTTACATCTAAATATTGCACACAATATATTACAAAATAATTCCAACTAGGTTTAAGTTTATCAGGGTTTTTCACTTTAGCCAGTTGTGTTTTTCAGAAAAGAAAGCTATGTTTTGCTGCATGAGCAGTCCTTTTCTCCAAATGGAATATAAAATGGTCCCATTACTTGAACACACCATTTACCGATAGTCAAAACAGCCACACCTCCCAATACATGCACATTTTCAGGTCACTTCATGATTAACTTGCATCATCATTAAGGATTCCTTCATCTGAAATATCATTTCAAGACTTTGACAGAGCGTGAGCCGGTTTTCAACATGTTATTAAGGAAAGTGTTGAAACAAAAACAGACTACTTTTACATTTTCTTTCCAAAGAAAATGTTTTGACAAATTGTGTTTTGAGGTCAAAATAACCGGGTGAAGGGGAAAAAAAAAATAAAAGGACTGCAGGAGTCATTATTTTTAAGCTGCTGGATCACAGCCCAGATATTTTGAGTTTTTGCCCAGCAGAGGATTAGAATAAAACCTATATCAGGCTCTTGTCCTTCCACAATTTTTATAAGAAATTCTGTTCTGTCCTGTGAACAAGAATTAACTTTCACTGTCAAATTGGGGTTTATTGTCTCAGCATGACAAACGTGTAACATGCTGACAAAAAATTGCTGAAAAATATTTGAGTCCAGCATAATTTGTTAAGGCAGATTACTGGTTTTAACAACTATGAATTCCTCATGCAGCCATGAGCCACACGTGTGACAATCAATAACCATCATTCAGTGCTTTTAGAAAAAAAAGTCTTGCCATGTTTAAAACAATCTACGTTTAGCCACATACGTCTCCATATGACTGGAGCCATTTACTAAGATTGCCTGAGGGCTCTCAGAGGAATACAGCACTGGCCAGAACTAACACAGGCAGTCAGTAAAAGCAGGGTCAGCTCTGTTAATGATAGGCCCACTTTGCAGGGTGAGATGTTGAATTGGCCCTGTTGCCCCCCAAGCTTTATCGTTTGCCAACACATCGTCTGTCTGCTTGAACCTCTCCAAGAATGTTCATGAGAAGTGTGGTTTAAAAATGTGACGAGAAGCATAGTGGATTAATGTTCACCTCTTACACATCTCAAATGTATTAATTCATGTTCAACGTTACATAACAAAGAAATAACTAAAAAGAATAAATGGCGTGAAAAAATCAGCATGAATGGGGTTGATTGCTTCCAGTTCCATCCATCCATCATCTTTATCTGCTTCTTCCTTTTTGAGTTGCTTGGGTCACTGGTGCCCATTTCCGTCAGTCACGGTGCAGGAGACGTGGTACACCTTGGACACGCCGCAAGTCCATCACAGAGCCACATAGAGACAAATGGGACAAAAAAAAACATTCACACTCTCATTCACACCTAGAGAAAATTTAGTTTCCAATTAGCCTAATATGCATGTTAACGGGAAGAAACCCAAGTAAGTGAAGAAAGCCCGTACATGCTCAGAGCGAACATGCAAACTTCACCCAGAAAGATCCCTGGCTGGAATTTGATCCAACAACCTTTTTACTGAGAGGCAACAGTTTTACCAACTGTGATACGGTGCAGCCCTGCTTCCAGTGTCTCTTTCACAATGTTTAAAGGGGAAATGAATGATTTTGGATTGCACATAAATTGAAAGAAAGTCATGAAAGTTGCTTGTTTTCAGTCTAATATTTTCAATAATTCACACACAATTTTACCCCACTCCTGGCCCTTGAGCAAGGCCCCTCCTCCCTAAAAGGAGAACGTTTGACTGATTTATTTATTGTACCTCCAGTCCCCAAGTTACAACTTGAAGTGGTGTGATCATTATCTATTATACTGTCCCCATCATGCCAAATCAAAATCAAAAATGGCTTCTGTCATATGTATGTATGTAAACTGGCAGTCATTTCACTTCATCAATCTTCATCAATCCGAGGAACCGAAACAAACCTGGATACCTGGATTATTGAGCATGAACCGGACATTTGTCAGTAATGTCAGAAAACTAGTTCTAAGGTAAACATATGGGCCATTTTACAGGACAAAGACCTGAAGCTCATACATTATGACTCAGCGACCACATAAGTTATAGACACATATTCAAGGATGACTTCTAAGTCATTAGATGCTTTTTAAATGGACAAGCAGCATTTATTTAAAATGTTAATGTCAAAGTTTTAAGATAAAATCTTGTACAATGTGGAGATGTCTGAGTATGCACTGGGGATACTGCTCAGCTACTATCGCAAGTTTTCTGAGAGTTTTATGTAATGTTGTGTAATGGCAACAAAATTTTATTTTTTCCTCCTTTCTGAGTGAATTGTTTTACCTCTATATGTCTGGGATCAAAGTTTCTTGCCATCAAAATTGTCCTTTGCTCTTCTCATGTATGATGGACAATGTTTACCATGGCCATGATAAACTATTTCCTCATAAACGATTTTGTCACGGGCTTCTGGTGGCTGTCATGGGATTTCGCCTGCAGACTAAAACAACCATAATTCACGGGGTGTATTTACCTCCTTTGAGAGGAGAAGCTTGACAGATGATAAATGGCCGGTGCTGACAATCATCAACACACACCACCTTATGTTTGCCTTGAGTATAAGTGGAGCCAGGACATGGAAATAAGACTTTGACATATCACACATGTGGAGAAAGATAGTGAGAGAAATGCAGAGAGAGAGGACAAAGAAAAGAAATGGATGCAGGGAGCCACAATGCTATAAGCAACTCGTTGAAATCTTCTATGTGCATATTGAGCATGTTTGTTTTTTGGGGGGCTCCACTTGACTTAACTGTGCAATTTTTTTCACACTGTGAATGGATTCATGCTGTACATGCAAACCCAGCAGGAGATTCACAATGCTGTAAAATGATTTTTTTCTTCACTCATACTTCATACTTCACATGAACGGATGACATGAAAGATGCCACAGTCGGCATGATTAATGTTTTTGTCCTCAGAGCATATTGTTGTATAAAGACATTTTTAACCGGCCTAATGGCATGTAAAAAAGTCACATGCTCTGAAAATGTTTTATGTTTTTTTTTTTCTGTGCTTGTTTACTAATTAGATATAGAGTGTAGTGTAGTGCCTCAGTTCAGTTTTTTTATATAGGTTATGTTATAGGCCTATATGCTACAGCACATGATCTTATGGTGAAAGATAACTTCATGTAAGTAAGAAATTTCTACATAAGCCAAACAATAAAACGTGAGGATGTTTGCGGTAAGAAAATTGTGTCACTTCCCATGTTCTCTACTGGTAGCTGGTTTAATTTATTTGCTCGAGGAGTTTTTTGTTTACTGGAATTATCTACCTTTTGCACAGTTCTACGTTCCAGTACACAAACACCCTTGATACAGTTGTTTTTCTACTATTAGACTGTACTTGAGACACCTTATTTCTTTCAACACTTCTTGGCTTTAATCGTGTATTTGTGGTCTGCTGGCTATTGCTAACATTAGCTTAGCAGGTCTTCTGGTTCTCACTTGCTCTGTGTGTCAGTTCTTTAGCTCTTCCTCTGCCTACTTTAGCAATAATGGTACTTGTAATAAATATTATTTTATGGTAGCTTTGGAGGAGAGGCTGTCTGAATTGGAAGCTTAGCTTCTTGCTGTTGAAAATCCAATAGCTAGGCAGGTCCCTTTAAGCACAGAGCCACTGAGACTATCTCCTGTCAGCGGTCATCCAACAGATCCCGAGAAGCCAGGAACACAGGCTGGCTGGGTGATTGTCTGGAATAAGTGTAGTGCTAAGGTTAAGGTCCAAGTTCACCACCGACCTCTTCCCGTTTCAAATCAATTTTTCTCAGTGACACACGTTGAGAAGCAGACCCTGGTAAATGGCATCTCCATAGTCCAAAATGTAGCACTAGGGACTCCAGTGGCCATAGTTAAATGCATTCCGGGGGCTAGAGCAGGCAACACTGTATTCTATCTGAAACTGCTGACTAAACCTGAGGCTAAATGCAGTAAAACTGTTATTCACACTGTCAAAAATGACACCCAGCTAAGCCAATAGGAGGGCACTAAAATTAATGTTGCTTTGGTGTGTAACTACGCAAAAACTATGTTGGACTCCATAGTTTTTACAGGTTCCCATCCCAGTTTCAACAGTGATGACACATTTAGTCATATGTTATCTTTCAATTTTCAACTGCTGGCTGTCAAGGTGGCGTCATGAGAACAATGTGGGGCTACACAGACAACTGGAGGGCTTTTTGGAGAAACCCTGCTATGATGTGGAGAGATGGCATCCATCCCACTTTGGGTGGAGCTGCTCTTCTTTCTAGAAATTTGGCAGATTTTGTTAGTCCTCCAAATGATTGACAACCCAAGGTCCAGTCCAGGAAGCAGAGGTATAGTCTTAAACACCTCTCTGCGGCTTCTCCTCTGTTACCCACCCAAACCCCCATTGAAACAGTGCCAGCTCATCCATCATCAACATGTCTGCTAGATTCCATCCCAACCAGGATGTTTACAGAGGTCTTTCCTTTAACAAATATCCACAATTTGGATCTGCTTAATTTGTCTCTGATGAATGGTTATGTACCACAGAGCTTTAAGGTTGTCGTAATGAAACCTTTACTTAAGAAGCCTGATCTTAATTCAGGAATTCTTGCCAATTATAGACCTATATCTAATCTAAAATTCATCTCAAAATATATTGAGGAAAATAGTTGAACATCTGAACAAAAATATTCTGTTTGGGAGTTTCAATCAGGGTTTAAAGCTCACCATAGCACAGAAACAGCACTGGTGAAAGTTACTAATCATATTCTCATGGCCTAAGACAATGGACTTGCGTCTATACTGGTCCTGTTAGACCTCAGTGCTGCATTTGGTACAGTTGATAACAACATTTTACCACACATACTTGAATATGATTTTGGGATTACAGAAACTGCTCTGGGGGAGTGGTGGCGCAGAGGTTAGAGACGGTGGTGGTCTGGACATTGTAGTGCTGTAATGGTATCAAAGGCTCACACTTCTCGGTCAAGCTTAAAGGGATCCATGATTAGTTGTAACAATTGACTTTTTTTTTTTTGAAATATTTATTTTAAATGTAAAAATAATACATTACAAATATTGTAGGTTGTTTAGTTTTTTTAAATTTAAATAAAATACTGTCACACGGATGTCGCCACGTTGTTTATGCTGCAATGCATTCTGGGTAAATTATGCATGCTAGGTCCTGTAGTGCTAGCTCTGTCCACAGTTTTTTTTAACCATATTGCACTAACATTTGCTATATTTTCAAAACTTAACCGAATATGAAATACAGACTTCACAGTCTTAATCATATTGATTCATATTTGGTAAATCTTTAAAATTTCAAAACCTGTGCAAGTCTGCACAATAACACTTCTGAACTGTAAGAATTTATAAACCATCTAAATTGTATCATTTAGAACTGGCTTCAGGCAATGTCTCATCTGATTTCTCTTCAACCTGTTAAAAAGACAAATTTCATTGTTTCTTGTATAACTTGTCTATTTAAGTTTTTGTGTAATATGAGAAAAAAACATCTTACCTTGGAGCTGCAGCTGGTAGCATTAATCAGACCTTCTCCCACTTTATTCTTTCATGGTGGAAGTGTAGCGCTGCTTTATCGCTAAAAGCTACATGAAGGAATAACATACGCCAGCGTATTATTAATAACCCTAAACCCTTGCCTGCCGCTGAGCTGTAGCCTTCCTGTGTTTATACTGTAGATTCCAGTACAGAACGGACCTAGCCACGTCATCAACCCAGCATGCATTGCACAGGTGAAAAAAATGGCGAAATCCATGGGTGAAAAATATAAAAAAAAATAACGTTTTTGAAGTAATTGTGAGTTTTACACATCACAAACAGTCATTTTTAAGTTAATAGGAAAATTACAACATAGTTAGGCCAACGGGTTTAACTAATCATAGTTCCCTTTAAGCTTTGATGCTAACTTTAAATGTATCCTGTTCTCACTGTTTACTTTTTTTCCCTACCATGATTCATTTTACAAAAGAAAAAAAAAAAAACAACAAACAACAAAAACAAGCAAACCTAAATGTGTTCCACATTTTGAATCTACCTCTGTCCCTCCACAACATGAAACAAAAACACTTCCAAATCATAAAGCCTTTCATCCAAGATGAGAACACTTCTGAATAATGTACAATATTAATTAGCAGCCAGTCTTTGATCTTCTTCTAACAACTGGTCAATGTTGAGAGGTTTGAATAAGATGCAGAAAAACACTGTTTATGGATTTAGATTTTAACAATTTTCTCCAAATGTAGCCATCACTGCACACCTGCAGCCTCCATCAGTAATGTTACATCTGCAGGGAGCGAGCAAATCAAAGCAACTTTGTCCAGACATGATTTTATGAATCTTGAGTGTGGTGTTGTGCTACTCATTATTTCAAATCAGGAAATTAGATTTGTGTACAGTAGATCTCCTTTATGATTTGAGTATACAGTGGTTTTACACCCAATATGTTTCACACTGCCTCTGTCTCAGAGGAACCGCTGGTTTCAGGCTGTAACATGCTCGAAACACTTTAACATCTATTTTCAGGGTGCAGTATGTATGTCACGAAATGCTGTATTTGAAGCCAAGTTTAAACCATTCTCCAGTCTTAACAGACACATTTTGGTCTCCAAAGAATTGATGACAAAAACGCAATACAATTGCACAGAACCAGGCATTTCAATCGCTGTCTCTGAAAAGTAAATAAGTATAAACCCAACAGACTGAAGGGAGATGAATCTGGTTATCCAGAACAAAAAGTCCCACGTCATTCCCTCAACACCCCCTTTTTACTTTCTTGTTCGTGATCTATTTTTGCTCCCAGCTTTGACAAAAGTGGCAGTATTTGACATCTTTCATAAGAATGGGTTGACATTAAAACTAATGAATTGCCTTTGTACTCCCTTTTTTTCCCTCTTTATGCTTTGCATATTATCTATTTGTCAAAGAATTAGGAGATTAGTCATGTCAGACCTCACTTCCTTAGTGGGTTATCTGTAAATTACGCTCTGTAAAGGACATTTTTGTCAGGCAGCAGAGAAAGGATGCTTCATTTTTGCATGTATTTCTCACACATACACTTTGCTTACCGGTTGAGAACGCATAAGGACTCAACTGCTGCTCCCTAATGTAAATTCTGCCAACAAGTATTATAGCAGCTCTAAAACCTGACACTAGATTAGTCTTGTTCAAGTGAATGGTTAAACTTATTTAAGTCCAATAAATACAGAACCATTAACAAAGTGAAGCTCAAACACCCAGACTCCCCCAAGCTGAACATTTCCACTAAATGAAACTCGCTCCATCTCTTGGGACTGGTTCAGTGGGTCAAACAAAACAGTTTTTACACATGGAGACACTGTTACAGAATGTCAGTGATGTGCCTTGTAGCCGAGTAGTTGAAAAAGACTGTGGGTTTAAATCACTAGCTAGATACAGTATATTTGATTTGTTCAATTTCACCTCCATGAAAATCTAAAGAACAGTCATTTTCAGAATATCAGTGTTGTGTATCGCAGGCAGCCATCATAGTGCTCACATATCCTGCTTCAAGAATCTCAAAATCCTGTGCACACGCTGCAACGGATGATTCTCGGAGATATCCAAGGATATTGGATTTACTCGGAAGATGAAACTGTTTGTGACCAATGTGTCAGTTTTTTTCCAGTGAGTATGTGAGGGCTGCAAAAAGCAGGTTCTGACATCTCTCAGCCTAAGCAGACATGTGTTCTGCTGACCAGCGAAAGCTTCATATCTTGATAAGAAGATTACTTCATGGCAGTTTATTAACATCTTGCCCAGTCGACAGGGCAGTGTTTGTAAAAAGCTGGGACAAATTTAAGATTGGCACAGCTCCATATCGAGGAATTTACACCTAAATTCCACCGCAATACTTTAGATAATATGCTAATTTAGATTAACAAGCATGAGATACAATTCAAAAAAGACTTTCTAATGAACTGAAATGTGTTCTGCTATCTCGGCTCCATGTTGTTTACTAAAATTATATTTTGTCTGGCAAGATATGAGAAATGTTCATGAGTTCATTAGGGCATTAGAGTAATAATTTAAAAACACACAGACAAAAATAGCTGCCTCCAGGTGTGTCACCCGAACGATAACATTTCCAGATCGATCAGCTCTGGCAGCAGCTCAGCACTCAGCGAGCATATCTACTGTTCACAAGGCATTTCTTCTCAGACTGATGGATAAAGGAGCAGACAGGCAGATGCAGTCATTCTTGGCTCCTCTGTGTCACTCTCTGTTCCTCTATGACTTGGGAAAGAAAAAAAGAAAAATCAGACTTATTGCTCTATAAAATGAGCTGCATGTAGCAGATGTTGTATGCCCAGAATTTGTTTGTGAAAAGCCTCATTAAATTCACTTTGTTTTTGGTGGTGGGGGGCGCTTTAAAGCTAAAAGGCGACAATTGCTCCACTGCCAAGGTCCAGCTTCCTGCTCATGCTAATTTGTCGCAAATCACTTCTTTACCCGAAATCTAGACAGATCATTACTGTTTCCAGTGAGGTTTTGAGCATGCCACTGTTTAGCATAGTCACATAAGCATGTTGTATTCAAATGACAAGCAATGAGAGCACGGGAGGAAGCCATACTCCCCTTACTGCCAGCAGGCAGGCGTGCCATAGACAGATCTTGTCTTGCTGACTAAATTGTGCTTTTTTTTCCTGAAAATTGGCATGCTCAGGCTCACTAGAGGCACACTATGCTGTTGTCAATAACGACGGCTGCCTGTGGCTTATTTATTTTCTTATCTGCTTTAATCAGTCTGTGTTGACAGTGACATCTGCGCTCAGCAATATCCAAATGCTACCAGTTAAGATCTATGTACACATTTGTATTGTTTCAGGTCATACGGCTGCAATGCTTAATTGAAAGTTTGTGTGTTGGGAACACAATTGACCATCTAATTTCTGTGTACCGAAACAAATGTTCTCCATGTAGAGAGCATGTTTTTAGCCATCTGGCTTGACCCATCAAAGCTGAAAAATAAAAGAAAGGATTAGCCTCAAATATTCAAAAGCTCTTTAAACCAAACAAATGGTTTTATTTGTGGAATGATTCAGGATTCACTTGCAGTGAGTTTCCATTTTTCACGATATTCTCAAACTATAATTTAAAAAGCCACACTCAAACATAGTGAACATTGTAGTGGGACTTACTGCACTGAATAAAACTGTCGAGGAGCATTATTTCCAGTAAAACACTGAAGGATAAAAGGCCATTCACTCTGGATTTAGAGTTGACGAATGACTGAGAGTTCAACAGAAAGACGGTGGCCTTTTGCCCTCTAGTCTCTAACCGAACAGATAGCTGGTGGTTCCGGACAGCTGTATGATTGACTGCATCTCCACCGGGGAGCACATTTTTCCACTTTTCTGCCCGGTTCAACTGCTGGGTATGCCGAGAGGCGTTCGCCTGTCTGGAGAGCGATGCCGGACTCATGGGCAAATCTGTGTGTGTGTAAGCGTGTGTGCGTACAGTTTTGTGTAGTGTATCATCCATGTCTACCTCGCTCGCTTGCTGAAACATATCCGTCCAAATTTGACAGCACGGGGGCAGACAGCCATGCTGCAGCATTCTGATCATTTAAATGTTCAGAGGCTTTCTTGAATAGCATAGGTGTTAAAAAAGAGACACATAGAAAAAAGATAGAAAGCAGCCCTTCACATATCGCATGAGGGACTGCCTGCCACTTTCCTCTGAAAAATAATGCTCACTTGTCAGTCTTCCAAACGCCAGTCAGATAGCCCTCAGTACCACGGAGACCTATTGAGGTGTATGCTTTGTTTCATCTGGGGCACGCCTCAGAGGACAATCAAACAGTTGTATCTCTGAATTGCCTCCAAAACATGTAGCAGGAAAGAAAGGAGCATTTGGCATAATCCTTGAGCTGCTGTGCTGTTATGCCTCTGTTAAGAAAAACTAAATATTTTAGACTTTATCTTTAATAATGGCAATACCAATCTGAAAACTTGAGAAAAGAAGCTAATTACAAAAGGCATTTATGCCCTGTAGGTATGACTGTACTTTGTATGAAACATTATTTGAACTACTCAAAAGCACAATTATCTCCAAACCTTTTTTTTTTTAAATTAAGATTTATCACTGCCCTAATTACTTAAATTACTGCCCGATGATAAATCGGCTAACACGTGGTTATGTACACAAAGGCACTGCTCTCCTCCAGAAAAAGCAATTCTCTGTAGTCCATAGCACAAACTATAAAGGTGTCAAGTGATTTATCTATGCAGAAATGCAAATAAAGGAAACACATACCAAGCAGCTTGAGGCCGAGGTCTGCATACCTGTCCACACAAACATTTTATGCCACTTTTTAATACATTTTTAAAATTGAAAGCACTGCAGGAGTGCAAATCTACACTCATATAATGGGGAAACATAACTTTGCCATCAGAAAGTTTTTTTTAAGTTACGTTACCAACTAATGACAGTGCTCGCACAAGTCCAAAGCAGCTAACCGTGCCTGCAGTCTCCAGCAAATGTGTTGAAAGAGATTCTGTCCAAAGCATCCCAGGGGCCAGCTTAAATGAGGAGGTTTATATCAGGGTATCTCACAGAGAGACTGAATGTTCTGCAAATTATTCACAGGGATTATAAATCACAGAGGTGTCAGGGTTTGCAATGATGGGAACAGAAGATACTTCCTCGTTCCTTAATACAAATGACATGAAAAACAACAGCTGCAGCAATAAAACTCACTGCCATGAAAAAAACGAGAGGATGAAAATGTACAAAAAGGAAAAGAAACGTTTCATCATTAAAGATGCCTCTGCTACCTACAAAACTTCAATACTTGATTACATGTTAAACTGCTTTACTGTATTTATCTTAGTGATTTTATTTTAAGCTATGATAAAACCTTCTAATTTGACAGTTAATTTACATCTGTACTTGGTGTGAAAACTTTATAATACTCAAGAATCCAGACGGCATTATGGGGGCTAATTAAAATTTCGGACAGTACTGATGCTTGTACATGTAACCTCATTGAAATGCATGTTAAGCAAATATCTGGCTCAAATTATTGCCTTTATTCATTTTTTTCCTTAACATAAAGCGGAAACTAGGAAATGTAATGTCTATTTGCGTTTATTTGTTGCAAAGAAAATACTAAAGGGAAATTCTGCAACCATCAGAGTTTATATGAAAAGGCCAAACCACAATACATCTGGAAAGCTTCAGGTTCTCAGTGTAAAGAGTTGATCAGTACAGGAGTCAAAACAAAGTCATCAACCTACAATTAGCAGAGAACAAGGCTGAGGCACAAGGCTGAGATGCTCTGCAAGTTAAATGACAGAACCTTTTCACTGGTCTCTGCAAAGAAATGGTTATCAATACTTATTTTCCTAAAACAATACAATAAATACTGTTCTCTCCACATTAAATTTGTGGACACAAACAGAGCTTTTAGTCTGAAAGGGACAAACTCAATAGGAACACCATTCTAATACTGTGTATA
>JARVGQ010000981.1:17435714-17446287 GCA_031762355.1 Hypsolebias martinsi | reverse complement strand
TCCGGTAACCGGCTTTTTCGGTATCCGGCCTTGCCGGTGTAACGGAACTCGGCCGTAAACCGGGGGTTACCTGTATACATGTATATATATATACTGTATACTGTCTATGGTTAGAATCATTATATGCACTACTCTTCAGGTCAGTCACAACATTTAGCTTACAGTGTGTGCGCATTACCTATTTACAGTATGAGTACCGGTATGTACTTTCAAGTTCAAGTTTCTTTATTGTCATTTGTTTCACATGTGGTTCATGAGGTGGAACAAAATTGTGTACTCAAGGGCCTAGTTACATGCACAAATAGCAAAAATATAAAGTATGAAAAGAGACAGTATATAAGGATCCAGGGCTGAACAATAAGTTAATATTAACATATCACATTGGGATTTTATTCAATAATGGTGATATGAGTTTTAAGCACATTTTTGATATTTTGATATACATTACACTATGATGGGCAGCATTGTAGTGTAACTGGTAGAGCTGCTGCCTCTCAGCGAGCAGGTCCCTGGTTCAAATCCCGGTCAGGAGGCCTTTCTGGGTGGCGTTTGGCGTTTACTCTGGTTTCCTTCCACAGCCCAAAAACATGCATGTCAGGCTGATTGGTGACTCCAAATTGTCCCTAGGTGTGAGTGAGAGAGTGAATGGTTGTGTGTCTTGTTTGTCTCTATGTGTACCTGTGATGGACTTGCAACCTGTCCAGGGTGTACCGCGCCACTCGCACAGTGATGGCTGGACACGGGCACCGGCGACCCCCGTGACCCAAAACAATGGAAGAAGCGGGTAAAAGATAATGGATGGATGGATGGATGGATGGATGGATGGATGGATGGATGAAGAAATAAATGTGATAAACGTTTTGGCCATATTGTCTAGTCATATAAGGAGCTAAGATATACACTAGGATATACGCTAAATGAACACTAAGCTAAACGATACACTAAAAGATTCAAGATATACACTAAAAACTAATAATGTAAAATAATACGGTATGTTAAACAGCAGCCTGAACATGAGTCTGTAGTGAGTTGATGGATATGAATGAATACGGCAGCATGAGATAAGTACTTTGAATGCACATTGTGACTTGTCACTACAGTATTTCATTCTATCTACTCACAAGAAACTTGTTACATGTTTCTTGTATGACTTGCCCATTGACAGTTAAATGCAAGACTGTTTTGCAGAAAATTTAAACTCCTGTCCCTCAAAAATCAGTTTTTCTAAAGAGTCCAATACCATTTACAATATAATAGAAAAGAGTTGCAGCAGAGAAAACAATTTCTGTGTAACTGGAGAAGGGAAGCAAGATGAGTGAGCGAAGCACATTACACAAAAAGGCACAATCTACTTCCTGGCGCTCCCAGTTTGAATTTCAATCAAATTAGCGTCTCTTAAACTCAAAGTGACCCGTCTAGCCCCATTTCATCTGAAATGCTGATGAGGTTCATGGCACAATTATCAAGGCAGACATCTCTCTCAAGAGGCAAGCCTGTTGATAGCAGACAGGCCATTGAAAAATTAAATCATTTCCAGGGCCACTGAATGGCAGCAAGAGAAACAACCTGATGTGAACAGGGCACAGAGAGCACACACACACACACACAATGAACACATCTTTTAGGTATAATAATCACCTTCAGTACAAGAGTACTTGTGCATTTTAAGCAGGGTGGCCCAATAATTTTTTCAGGAAGCGGGTCATTAGAAATTAACCATTAGCATCCTGTTTTTACCTTGAGCTTTGACCCAACATCCGGACAAGACATCCCTGACACATATAATTACTGTCAGATGTTTGCGTTCATGCTATATTTATAGGAACTGCCAATACTGCTCAATGGATGTATACCAGGCTCTTAAATAGCCAGGACTAAAGCTGTTTGACTTGCATCCGTCCACCTCTCCTATTGATTTTTTTACAAAGTATACCAGACGAGGTATATCGTCATGCCGCTGAAGTCAATGGAAATGTTATTGTGACAGTCTGCTGGTCGAAAAGTGACCTTTACAAGACAAAAGAATGCAACACTAAACAACCCACGCGTGAAGAAAATGTCATACAGGAAAGGCTTATAACCAACAATGACAATATCCTGAGGGGGACAAGTCAAACAATTTATTAATTTTAACTCCAAAATGTCTGCTCACTCTCACTTTTGATTGACTTTACATCATTTAAACTCAAGCCTTTTTTTTTTTTTTTTGAACAAATAGCTTGCACATTACATGTGTAGTTCTTTTCATCTGTCATTTTGTACAAGAATTTTCGATGCTCACAGACAAACTGATGGATGTCATCAAAGTTCATGCTCAGTAATCCATGTAAAAAAAAAAATCTAACAAAGTTCAGTCAGGTCATCTGGACAGTTTCTTTTTTTGTTGAGACATTTAGTCCTTCATCCAAAGGACTTCATGAGTCCGAGGAGCCATAACAGGACTACTGAACATGAACTCTGATGTTTTGAACCACTTTGGCTATGGCTGCTTCAGAGGAGTTGACGGAAGAGAGGGTGGGCCCCAGAAACAATCAACACCAGTAAACTGGTCGGTCCACTATGTGGGTGTGCTACTTGTGGGACTTTTGTTGTGGCTCCTTAGACCGATGAAGTCCTTTGGATGAAGGATGAAATATCCATCCATCCAGCCATCAATTGTCTTTTACCCGCTTCTTCTATTTTGGGTCACGAGGGTCGCCGATGCCCATGTCCAGCAATCACTGTGTGGGGGGCGGGGTACACCCTGGACAGGTTGCAAGTCCGTCACAGGGACACATAGGGACAAACGAGACAAACAACCATTCACTCTCTCACACACCCAGGGACAATTTAGTCACCGATCAGTCTAACATGTATGTTTTTGGTCTGTGGGAGGAAACTGGAGTACCTGGAGAAAACCCACACATGAACGGAGAGAACATGCAAACTCCACCAACAAAAACAAGAAACCGTCCAGATGACCTAACTGTACTTTGTTGAACTGAGATGACTTTAATGCTAAATAAAAATAAAGATACATTATGTATCAATGCGCAGTACATTAATAATTTCATACAAATCTGAATTTAAGGTGCTTAAGCTGTACCCATTAGTATTATTGTAAAATAGGAGGAAGGCATGTTGTTAAAAATTCTAAAGTGTTTACACAAATGTAATGCCAGAGAGCTAATTTATTTGCAAAACATGTTTTCTTGCAAACATAGGTGTTAACTGGATTACCAGCAATTAACAATACTTAACATCTTATTCACTGAGTGGTTGTGCATTGTGTGAACTTTTGCATATCCCTCAGAAACATCCATGCTCAATCTGGATCTTGATAAAATCTTAATCTGCTGTGCTTTAAATAAAC
Source organism: Hypsolebias martinsi (assembly GCA_031762355.1). Classification (NCBI taxonomy): domain Eukaryota; kingdom Metazoa; phylum Chordata; class Actinopteri; order Cyprinodontiformes; family Rivulidae; genus Hypsolebias; species Hypsolebias martinsi. The sequence goes on along the minus strand of JARVGQ010000981.1, from coordinate 17,442,935 downwards.
ACTAACAGTGTGTGTAGAGAGACAAAGTACAAGGCAGAGTGCTGTCAGGCGGCAAGAATGGAGCTCCTTGGAGAGCCTTGCAAGCAGTACTGTCACTGATATAAATAGTGTAAGTAACATTCTTCCGTCTCCAAACCCACCTTATATTTATTGATGTTAACTCAGAAAACAGAGCTGAGGACATACTGTTATCACTCTTTTGCACTATAAATCTGCTTTAGCCTTTTTTTTTTTTCAAATTAACTTAATGTTTGGTAACAACTGATATGTTCAAATTGTTCCTAATGCGTCACCAAAAATGTAACAATTCAAACACCGTTTTGTAGCAGTATTTTTTTTTCTAGTAATTGATAATGATTATCCACTCAGTTTAACTATAAAATCTCAATAATGACTTTAATCTTCCCTTTTTAAGAGCCATCTGCATTGATTATTTTAGTCAATGATACACCCCTTGAAAAAGCCATGATCCACACAGGAACCGACCATGTTATGTTACAGCAGTCAATGTCCCTGTTATTGAATACTTACAATGAAGCTTATTAGTCTAAGAAAAATCAATACATGTATGCCACTTTTCATATTGTATATCTTATTATGTCCTTCTTTGTAAAAAAATATAAAAATAATTAATCAAGGCATATTGGTGTCATCTTCCTAGATCCTACAGCAATACAGACGTGGCTGAATTTGAATTAATCATAAGTGAGGAACAAATGATTTGCGCAGAAAACCGAACGTGTCGCAAATAATACATTTTAAATGCGATTTTAATCTACTGGATGTTAGCTGGGTGCTGCGAAATGTGTTTGGGATAATTAGCATTTAAAAAGAAGAGAAAATGTTATCACTCCAAATTAAAATTGCTCAAAGGAAAAAAAAAAAAAAAACATGCACAGACACAAAAAGAAAATCACACCAGTGAATATTATTATCAATGAATTAATTATTTCAAACTGTACTAGCATGCAGTTTAACATCTGCAGGGGAGAGGTGTCCACATGAAAAATTCCTGTACAGATTATCACCCACTTGAGTCAACTAATTGCTTGCAGCTGAATGTTCTAATTGAGCCACAACAGTCCTAAGGCTATTTTCATAAAATCATTGTGCTCATGAATATAATATTGCCAGGCAGATATAAAAACAAGTTGGAGTGCCAACAGGATCCATCAAACTCAGCAAAACCTCAATCCAATTCTCCACACTACAGGGCCACATCAATTTTAGATGTTTGAAAGTGAACCCAGATTTCCACACAAGAGCTAACTAATGTAATGTTCCCTGCACATCTAAATTAGGAAACCATAGTAATAGTGTGGTACCAAATATTTTTGGCTCTTCAGTCCCTGATTGATGTAGGCTGCACTGAAAGGAAATTTTTTTTTATTACAGTGTGTGCAGTGAAATTTGACATTTTTGGCTGGGTTAGATATGAAATAAGCCAGGACACAGTCGAGTTTTGACTTGTGGTGTCACGAGGGGCTCAGGCCTCATAGCAAGCAAACAAGGCATCCCAAAATGCTAAAATGAAATAAAATAAAATAAAAACACCTAAAGATAACTATGTTTAAGCAACATCAAAGTTCATGCTCAATAATCAAAAAAATCCAACAAAGTTCAGTCAGGTCATCTGGACGGTTTCTTTGTTGTTGTTGTTGAGACATTTTATCCTTCATCCAAAGGACTTCATCAGTCCAAGGAGCCACTACAAACTCAGTCCTACAAGCAGCACACTCACATAGTGGACCAACCAGTTTGCTGGTGATAAGATGTTTTTTGGGGCCTGCCCTGTACCCAGTCGATTGCTCCGAGGCAGCCATAGCCAATGTGGTTCAAAACATCAAAGTTCATGTGCAATATAGAAAAGCCAACAAAGTTCAGTCATGGATGGTTTCTTTTTTTTCGTTGATAAGTTTCATCCTTCATCCAAAGGGCATAATCAGTCTGAGAAGCCACAACAAACTCAGTCCCACAAGCAACACACGTGCATAGTGGACCAGAAAGACCTCTGATGAAGTCCTTTGGATGAAGGACAAAACGTTTCAACAAAAAAAAAAAAGAAACCGTCCACATGACCTGAGTAAACTTTGTTGGATGTTTTACCTGGATTATTGAGCATGAACTTTGATATTTCAGACCACTTTAGCAATGTCTGCCTTGGAAGAGGCAAGGTGGGAGGGGGTGGGCCCCAGAAATCACCAGCAAACTGGTTTGTCCACATAAGTGTGCTGCTTGTGGGACTGAGTTTGTAATGGCTCCTCGGAGTGACGAAATCCTTTGGAAGAAGGACGAAATGTCTCAACAAAAAAAAAAGAAACTGTCCAGATAACCTGACTGAACTGTGTTATATTTAAGCAAATTACTGCATTGCTAAATCACAAATCAGTTCTATATGCATAATTAGACATTTAGTCAAAATGCCATTGAACTAAATTTCATAACAGTTGACCTATTTTGTTTTACTTGAAATAAAATGAATGCATTTCACTTTTTTAATAATAACTTAACAATTTCTATGGAAATATCTCTCATGAACTTGTACACTCAAAAACAAAACAAACTAAAACAATAATATGGCACGTCCTGTAAGTTTATAGCCCTTTTTTTGCACATTGATTGCACATTATCTGTTGTTAAGAAAAGGCTTCCTCGTGAAGTTGCCATTTTTCTTTTGTAATTCACACATGCCAAACCACAGTGGCTTCATGCCACGTCGGAGTGCATTTAAACACAGAAAGGCGGCGTCACAAAATCAGCTGGGTGACAACAGCGATGTTGGTTGGAGTGTGCGCTGCACGCATCACCTCCCACTTCACACATACGAGCGCATTTGACTCTGTGACTACCTCCTTACAGTTGTACACACGGTGGATCAACTTTGACCTCGTTATGCCGCCTCTGTAGTTTCACACGTAGCTCCACAGCACAATGAAGGCGTTTTAGACCTGGCTTCAGAGGTGATGTGTGAAAAATGCTCATGCCAATCACTTGTTTCGTTATATTTTGCAGTCATTGTGTTAATTTATTTATATTTTCCTGCAGTAACAGGAAAAAAAAAAGTCTTTCACACGGATACCGGTGAGACACATCACTTTTTTCTCTGCAATTTGTTTTGCTGTAAGTGAAACAGCCCCGCACTCACATTAGTCTATGGATGCAAAGCATAAAAAAACAGTCTTCTACAGGCTTTGGTGCAGGGAGTTACGAGGAGACTGTTTAGGAGTGAGTCTTTGAAATTCAGTGTTCAATTTTTGCATGAACAAGGAAGAGGGCAGCGTAATACACTGGGTCAAAAGCAGTGAGCAAAGAAAATGCAGCCTTTAAAGAAAGACATTGTGAGTCAGCTATCTGACTTCATCAAATAGGACTTGACAATAAACTCCCTGAATACAAGAGCTCTACTCTTTTATTTCATTCTTTTTTTTTTTATTTCCCAAGGCGACTTGCCAGAGTTGCTGACTATCTGATACCAGCCAATATCTGTGTCTATGGCAGTCATATGTCATTCCATCATGTGCACTTTGGCTCCAGTGGCATCCCAGTGTGACAACTGGTCCCATGTATTAAGTCTCGTGTAGTATACGTTGTTCCTGCTGGAAGCCTACCGTGTCTAAATGAGTATGTGTAAGTCCAAGCTAATATGGTGACCGAGTCTACACTGGATTATACTTTTCTGCAAGTGAGAAAACGTGTTTTAAGTACTGTAATTTCTGGACTATTGAGCATGCCCAAATATAGGTCACGCCCACTAAATTTAAACAATAATAATTTTGTACATAGGCTGCACTTGTGTAAAAGCCGCGCGTGCCCGTGTTGTAACGTGAGACATTTACACAGAAATATTTGTATTTACTTTTGATTAAATATGTATCCGTAACATACACAATTTTATTATTTTTTATTTTTATTTTTTTTGGCAGGGGTTTTGGGATTGTGTTTTGGGCTCTATTTATTGCATTTATGATTCTTTGCAATAAAACAAACAAACTAAAAAGGTAACAGATCATTGTAATACTTAATTTATTTACGTAATGACTTTAATTGCTGGATGTCTGGCCCCTGAGCTGTTCACATTCAGAAACTGTGGCCCCCAGAGCAATTTTTTTGAATAGCCCTGCCCTAAAATATTTTTTTTTAGATGAAAAGATGAATAAATTCATTACATTCTTTCAGCAAAAACATATTTAAAAGCTTACATATTTAATTACTTCCTGCTGTAGCTAATAATTTCATTCTTTGAATTTATTTCTGTTTAATATAAGGTATTGTTTCTGCTATTGTAGAAGGCGAACAAAATAATGAAATTATTTTATTAGTAAATTAAGTTATGTTTAAAACTGTGAAACACACACACACACACACACACACACACACGCATGCACGCACGCACGCACGCACACACAAAATCAAGCATTAAGCGTTTTTGCTAAAGAGTTGTATGTATCATGATGCTTGCCAATCTCTTTGAAAAAAGACAAATATTTACAACCATTGCAATAATTAAGTGAAAGCTAAAAATCACAAAAATAAAAAGTAAAATTAATTTTAAACTAATGCACATTTCTGTCATGAAACCACGATTAAATCCTGATCAGCTGCTTCTGTAAAGTTGCCTCTGTCAGTGTGTGGGACAGAGGAGGCATCATTCTATAATCCCATCTACAGGAAGCATCAAAAAGCCAACACAGAAACCCACTATGCCTAAATTTACAAAATGCCAAAAAAAGAATAAGACTTGAAATCGAGCTTGCAGAGCTGCCCTATAAAAAGAGCTCGATTTGGATCATATTTTTAACCTTTACTTGAATCAAGTGAGACATATACTCTTTTCATTTGAACTGTTGTGTTAGGAAAACATTAATATAAAGGAATTTACATGTATTCAGTAGGCTTGTCACAATAACAAATTTTGCTGGGTGATTACCTAATTGTCTCAGAAATTATTGCGTTAAACAATAATATTGTGAGAAATTTGACAATAATTAATAATTATTGTAAGATTTAAGAAGAAATGTTAGTTAATTTGTTTTGAGTATAGGACATTTTTTTCGACTACCGGATGGCAGTATAAGACTGTTTGAACCAAAGGATGGATAGTGAGGGAGCGAACAGCTTGTCTCTTTAAGAAAAATGGGAGGGATGCCCTTGACATTACATGGGCTGTCTCTCCTTCCCTTTTTTTTTTTTAGTTCTCAAAATGGCGGATGCTCGGTGTGGTTTGAGCTCTTTAGCATATAATTTTTCACATAAAGCTTTTACAAACAAAACAAAAACAAAAAATATAAACAGTAAACAAGTTCTCAGCTACTTTGTGTAGAGAAAACTACTTTTTATACAAAGACACATGTTTCAACCATGAATTTTGGAGCTCGACAAGACAGTTTTTTTATTTTTTTTTCCCGAGGTTGGCCTGTTAGCTTAGCTTGTAGCTTAGCTTTTCAGCTTAGCCGCTTTTAACAAGCCAAAAACTTGATTTTGGAGCGTTAAAACAGATTTTAAAGAGAAACGAGAAAGGGAGGGGTCAGTGAACAGCACCGGAGATGAGCCTTTTGTCATCCAGTTTCTTCAGTAGAAAAAGAGAGAAACGATAAAACCGATAAATGAAAATGAGGTCGATAATTTTCAGTCATGTGATTAATTGATTTTTTTGTTTAATGTGACAGGCCTAGTATTCAGTGCTTTTATGATTTAGTCATGTTTGTGCACTTTTGTATTTCTTTTAGATTTGTTTAGCCACTCTAAGTTACACCCAAAGTACACACAGAAACACAATATAATGATTTGCTAAAGCTTAATGGTACTAAGACATAATGAAGCAAACACATACAGACCAAAGTAAGCATACTTAATCAAGATTGCACAGTCATAGATTAACTCTGCAACAAGCAGAAATTACAATAGACAGAAAATTACCTCCTGCAAGCCAGATCGGATCTGCACTTTGTCAGTCCTGTCACACGAATTTAGCTCTTTGTTTAGGTGAATGAAAAGTTAATTTGCTATGTGGTTATTGTGAATCGGTCTCTACTCTGACACTGGGGGTTATTTCTGCACGGTTTAACTCTGGATGTTTTCTTTTTTTTTTTTTCAATAAACTCCCCCTGCACTGTTTCTTCACCTTTCAGCTCGCTAATGAAGTTTCTAATTCACTTTGGTTGGGGTTCAGGTGGCTCATTATTGGCGTTAACACTATTGTCATGTGGGCTACTGATGCTGAAAGGCAGCTATTGTCTTTTTGTTCCTCAACCCTCACACTTACATTCAGGCCGCCTGCCTTTACTGAAGCAAATCACTTCAACGGTAGCCATGCTATTCCCTTTGGTGGAACTTTTTTTTTTTTTTTGGCAAATAAAAATAATTTAAAAATAATAAAATGTGTCAAATGAGGCAGATAGACAAATTGAAGTAGTTGGCAGTAGGCCAGAGCTCAAGAACCATCACTGTGCCCTTTCAATAACTTTCTAAATGCCCTGAAACAGACACTTCAGTTGGAGCAATCGTTCTGGCACTGCACAGACGTGTCTGCCCTTTTACCTTTGTGACATGATCTTGTAGGCATCTGGAAGATAGCAGTTGATGTTCTCCATCTGGAAGGGGTCAGCATCGCAAATCTTGTCGTCTGTTCGGCCGTAGTTGGCACTTTCAATCATTATGACATCACTTCCTGGACACCGAAGATCAATGGGGTAGCCTTCACAAGACAGCTCTCGCCGCACTAAGCCAAACGGCAGGACAGCCCGACTAAACCCTGAGGGAGAGGAGAGGAAGAACAAGCTTTATCAGTGCAAACTGAAAGGAGATGTGGAACGAGATGTGATGAAAAGGCAGACAATGCAAGACTGCAGACCTGGATGTACATCCTTTTTTTATTGTCTTTCCAAATAAATAATCTTCAGTATAAAACACGGATTGACATAAACAGTAAAACTGTCTATGAATACTAGTCCAACATATATCAGTGTACTGAGTGAACATTTCAGATGTCATCCTCAGTAGAGACCTAATAGTGTTAATATGTCATCCTCCGGCACTAACTGGCTCTGAAAAAAAAAAAAAAAAAATCAATATTTGTCATTAAAGTCCAGTTTGTCGGTCTAAATGTGTGGAGCTTTGTACCACCTTGCGACCATCAATATAACACAAAGACACAGCTGACAGAAAACGAAACAAAACTTAAACCAGGGGTCTGCAACCTTTACAATCAAAAGAGCCATTTAT
>JARVGQ010000981.1:17205442-17216726 GCA_031762355.1 Hypsolebias martinsi | reverse complement strand
AATGTATGTTAACGCTGCGCCGTACACCCGTTCTTAAGTCCGAGTTGCTGTAAGTCGAGGGCGCCTTAAGTCGAGGATTACCTGTATTTTAGAAAACTGATTATTTTTATTATGACGAGATGCATAAAGCTGTAAAATTTAAAGAGGATGGGCTTTCGTATTCACATCACTCTAAATGTGTAGATGTATTAAATACTGTAAGACATATATATTTCAAATGAGAGAAGACAAAACATTGAGAATTGAAAGCTCCATTTAGTAACTGAGTCTGATTAACCTGTTGTAAACGTTCTCTGTTAATATGATTGTAACAATCCGGTTGTAAATGTAGCTTGAATAGCCTTAAGATGGATAAACCAAGAGTAAAGCCCTGGATTTATTCAGCTCATACGAAGGAATTATGACTTGATTTTCACTAATCTTGTTCTTGGTTGTTACATTACATTTGGGTTTCTTCAGGGTAACTACACTGTAGTGTGCTACAGAGCTCAGCACAACTTCTGACTGACAACAGAAGCTGAATGCAGGATTGGTAACTACCATAGATATGATTTCACTGTAATTTATGATTTATTGAACTTTAACAGAACACCAAGTAAATGGTGAATGACATAAAAACAATTTGTAATCTTTATGTGCAACAATTCATTGGTTCTGGAAAATACATGATGACATTCTGTGACACTTTCCCACGTATCTGAGATTTTGTTGCACTGTCACATACACATATAAACAATAGTTTTCCTACCATTTGTGTGAATGTATGTAACCATTTGAAAGGTCTAAAGTAGGACTATTCAATTGGTGGCCCAGGGGCCAAATGGGTGTGCTCAGGTTGGCCCACTAATGAGTTCATTTTTAAATAAAACTTGATTTGAAATGGTAAAACAACCTTACTTAATAAGAATAACTGCTGGCTGTCCGGCCCCTGACCTCATGTATTTCAGTAGCTGTGGCCCCCTGAGCAATTTAGTTGAATAGTGCTGTTCAAAAATGACTTTTAATAGTTCCCTAGGTAAACTACTAAAAGATCTGTGAAATGTGGTAATTGATATTTTTTACAAGAGGATTGTCCATCCATACATTATCTTTTCCTGCTTCTCCTTTCCAGGTCATGGGGGAGCCGGTACCTCCAGCTGTCACTGCGCAACAGATGGAGTACACCCAGGACATGTATACGTGCTATATGTTGTCATGGTAAATTAGGAAATTAGTTTTCTGCATTTAAACCATCACAACTTAGATACACCCAGGTGGAGCAGTGGGCAGCTATGTAGGCACAAGCAATTAGGATAAGCAATTGGGGATTGGGTGTCTTGCTCAGGGACACCAACACATGTGAGTGTGGCGGGGGAGTCGAATCGCGACTTTCTGGTCCCAAGTCAGCTGCCCTACCTCTACACCATCTCAGCCCCCGTGTCCATCCCAAAGCCACATGGAGACAAAAGCGACAACCAACCATTCACTCTTTCATTCACACCTACAATTTGAAGATACCAATTAATCTAAAATGCATGTTTATGGTCTATGGGAGGAAACTGGAGTACCTAAATGAAATTGTTTTGATCCTTTAATCTTTTTATGACAAAAAATGGCAACAACAACAAAAAAAAATCACAAATCTCAGTCTGTGTTAAAATCTAAAGCCCTTTTGTGATTCTTTGACGTATGTTGTTTTAGCTATTGAATGGGTATTCCCTCCTAACAAAGGGCAGGCTCTTTACTTGAAGTAGTTCCCGCTACATTTAACTGTAATGTAAATGTTACTGGGTTATCCACACAAACGCAGCAGCTGACATCTGTGAACCCAAGCAGAAAGCGTAGTTTGTTTCTCCAACCTTGTGCACTGAAATATTCAGGAGTTCCCTGCTTATGAGACAATTGCTGCCATCTGTGCCCCCGGGTTCAGTCCTCCTATCATGGCTGAGCATAGGGCCAACATCAGAACAGATATGTGTGAAAAGTGTCTAAATAGATTCTCTGCTGTAAATCTCAATATTGCATGAATAGCATATTTTGCTTTTGCACATAAAAAAGGCCCGCACTAAATTCTGCACCTGTAGAATTAAAATTTCCATATCTATGCAAGAGGAAAGGAAAAGAGGAAACATTTACCCAAGGCTGCCTGCACACATTTGAAGCGATCGTTTCTGTTAGGTGTCTTACAATGTCATTGTGGAGCAAGCGAGCTCCTGTAGGCTTCACAAATTTCTTGCTAAATGTGAGGTTCTTTTCCCCAAGACAAAGAAAAAAATGCAGAGGAGGAAGGGTGCAATCAGTCCAGGTTTGTTCTAGACAGCATCACTTCCTTCCTTACCATCAGGAGAGTGTCAGAGCGAAACATTCAAATGTGGTTTTCACCCAGCACTTTCCCAGGACACTAATGCAGAGCAATTCTAATGGTGTCATTCAAAGCAGCTGCCTTTCTCAGCAATAAACTGAATGCCTTGCCTAAGCAATTCAAACCTCCTCCACAGATTGCAATACAGTCAACAAAGAACTTATCTTTGAAGTGAAACTATTCATCAATGAATGTGTTTGTATGCCAAAAAGAAGAAGGAAGCTTGAAAAGACCTCAGCTACACCTGAATGGCTACTTTTACCGTTCGACCTGCTGTCACTTTCTCACATTGGGCGAATTCACCTGTTTTTGTACGTATCTGTTGTGCCCTTAAGATTCCACCCAGAAACAACCATTTGAAGTACTCATGGGTCGACTGGAAAAAGCAAAATCTGTAGATATCTGCTTTTGAAATGAGCAGCGGTGGCTGTTAGTGGGGAGGAAAAACTTTGTTTTGATGAGTCAAAAGCCCACCAGAGCTAAATGGCAAAGAGTGCCGTTCATTTTCTTCACAGAGAAAAGGGTCATTAGTCCATGACAGATGTCAAAGAACCAAAAATAGTTGCTTTATCACTTATCTTCAAAAGCCCACGCCGAATGTGACCAAAGCACAAAAAAGCTTCAGAATTCTGTTTGTAAGGCCGTTTTATACAATACCACAATTACTGGCCGAGGAAATTGTGTTTTAAGGCAGCTTGTTCAGAAATGCGCACAACAAACCGCAAGTTCAATTCTTTATAAATGAAAGGTAGTAAATTCAATGGATCTATGTTTTAAAGAGAATATATGAAAGACCAAACGGTTTAAAAGGGAAGTGAGCAAAAAGGAATTCTTTAGAATTTGAATTTCAATGGCAATAATTATTGAGTTGACCCAAACATTATAATTTTTTTAACTTTGTTTTCTTTTATTTGCACAATAACTCAATGACATGACCCTAAAGAAGCAGCACAGAAAGTGAAATTCAGAGGCTCGAGTTGAGTCTGCTTTAGCTGGTAAAGCCTCGAGGAACTGTGGACTTTTAGGCCAATCCCTGAGATGGTCGGTGGAAGACACTCAGCACAGGAATATGTGCGTGTGTAAATGTGTAAACCTTCTCTGAGGAAGGGGGGGGGTCGTCCTTCAGTGACTTGGGCTTGTGTTGTTCAGGCCTGTGTTTACATAGCCTCGGTATGTGTTCGAGGGAGAACAATGCCATGGACGGTACTAAAATGGCAACACAAATCAATGTGTCGGCAACGCAACAAAAACGTGATGAACCGCTGCCAGAACGTTTCTCTTCTGTATAAGTTGGGTACAATGAAGTCCTGCAGGACGGTGTATGTTACTGCGTGATCCGTATGGAGGCCAGGCTGCGTGTTTTTGAGAGCAGATTAAAGATCAGGACAGGAAGGGCCAGGTTTAGGGAAACAGGAAAACTGATGCAAGGAAGTGGTGCACGTCAGCAGCCAGCCCACTGCAGTCTGGGCTGAAAGTGTAATCCAGACCCAAAGAAAGTATGGAGCCTTTGCTCAAGTCACCGATGAAACTCATACTTTTTACAGGTACGTGAACTTGTGTACTCTATGGCAGGTCAGGATTTTTATAATAGGGGCACATCTTAAAACACATTTATGGGGCTTCTGAGTTATAATTAGTTCAAATAGCTCAAGCTTGGTGTTTTTGATCAGAACAGAAGTGCTTATTTTTTTACCGCAACATAAGCTTCAACTCAAACTTTTAGGAACTGACTCATTGGAAAATGTCACTGATATAAAAATGTAGGAAATGTGAAAAGTATGTTGTTACGGTGAAGTCACAAGAAGAATCTTCATGAGTAGACTGAACCTAAATTGTGTGTACCGGTATGTTTTCTCACAGCATGGCTCTGGAGTCTGACGGACATGGGCCACCTCTCTGATATTTGCAATACCTGTCACCAAAACGCAACGTGTAAAGTCCTGAATGGATCAAACAACGGCTGCTTTTGTAACCATGGATTTACAGGCGATGGAACAAATTTCTGCAGTGGTATATACATATACACTTGGATACCAACACATAAAACTGTAGCTAAACAATCTTTGTGGAAAAACTCCCACTATATTTGGAAGTTATTAGTATTATATCATAGGTTATTTGCCCTTTTTTTTAGGTTAACATTTATTTCTTTAAGCTCTTCATGTGTCCCCAGATATGGTGAAGCTTGTTAAGATGCACGTTTATCATCTACTGTGTACTGAAAATAATAAAACACAATATGTGTTCATTTATATGTTCATTTCATAGTCTTGCTCAGATGCAACATTTTACTTTTTTTTAACCTGAAAACATTAAAACCGAGTGAGTTTGATCAATTTTAGTTGGTTAAAAAAAACAAATGCAGCAGAAGATTAAAGGTTTTCCTTCTTGAATTCACCTTTCAAACTGTAAGGAGTGGTTGTGTCGGTTGAATTATTTATTTGTTTGGTCATAGCAGTTCGTTATACACACAAAAAATTATGTTTAGATTAAAAATATGTAATGAATCTCTAAAAATAGATGTTATTTGACTGCATTGCCTTTGGCTGACACTGTTTTTCCTGTTATGTTTCTGGGCTGTAGTTTCTTTCCCCTGGTGTATGTGTGTGTGTGTGAGTGTGTGTGAGTGTGTGGTGGTGGTGGTGGTGGGGGGAGGGTAGTAATTTGATTACAATAATACTACAATCTACTTGTTTCAAAGATTGCAATACAAATATGAGTAATACAAAAGTCAGAGCAGTAATGTAGCAATGTGGCAGGTGATTTCCAGATCAGAAATATTTTTTGAATTCCTTTCTGGTTACACGTTTAAAACAAATATGAGTTCCTCGATAACAAAATGTGTCACTTTATCATAAAACTGACTCTTCCGTATGACTGGATCGAGTTTTAAAAATTCAGCGTTGTTCCATGTGTTTGTTTAAAACGCATTATTTGGTTGTAGAAGAATGCATCTGTGTGATCCATCCTGAAATTTTGCGACATGTTTGTGCAAAAAGAATGTCTTTCCTCCTCGAACATGGCCACCTCCCTCATCAGAGAAGAGGATTTCCTTTGCAGCGCAGCTTTTTGTGCAAAAGGTACAGAGGAGTGGAAGAGTGTGTTCATCATAACCAGGCACGCAAAAACAACTGTGGAAAGTTATTCCAGGTCATTTCCAATAAACGTTGGAACCAGGCAAGGAAGGCGTGTTTTAAAAAAAAAAAAAAAAAAAAAAAAGCTGGAGCAGTACTTTCTATGACTGAGTCCAGCAAACTGCTCTTTAGTTGCTGCTTTGTAAACCTGGGCAGCAAAATTGAAACATACTGTATTGGAATTAACTTTTGTAAATTGATATAAAAATGGTTAAATGGAAGTTTTTTTTTCTTAAAAAAAAAAAAAAAGAACAATAACAAAATTAACACCATTTTAGAGTGCAAAAATTAAACTAAGGTTAAGTTAAAGCTTCACATTAAAATGGACTTGCTTTATGATGCAAACATCACATTTTTTAATTGCTAAACTGTAAAAATGTTAATTAAAATGCAATGAAAGGTAATCAAAACTGGCTATTTTTTAAATAAAATATGGTATTTATGGGTTTAAAGAAACATTTTATGAATAATAAATTACTCTTTAAATATAACTAAATAAAAGTCCCAGAATTTAGGTCCAACTATTTCTTCAACTATCACCACTAGTTTGCGTTTCTGTGTCCTATTTTCACAAAAAGTTTTATATTATTATCTTTCAGCTCAAACAGAGGTCATTTCTCAGTTTATTTTGGGTAACCCTTCAAGGATTAAGGTCAGAATATGTTGTCAAAAAGCAGTCACACTGTGATAATTCAGCCCTCAGTGAGAAATTACGTTTACTGTTGCGATGGAGGTCAGATCTCACTCACAACACAAACAGCCTTTTAAATGAGCGGGGCAAACATCTTTTTTTTTTAATGAAACGGCTTTATTAGTACAGTTTCAGAATATAGTGAGGAAAAAGATGCAGAACAATTGCAAACAGTCCCGACAGGCCTTATGGGAAATAAAACAGAGCTAAGGCTGGGACGGTGAAGGAAAACTGATAATGTGAGTCTTTAAATCCTTTCTTTGTCCAGTTCTTAACTCCCAGTTTTCTTTCCCCACAGATGACGACGAGTGCCAGAACGTGACTAATATCTGCGGCGACAGGGGCCAGTGTACGAACACAGTGGGCAGCTACTATTGCACATGCGTCTCTGGATACACATCGACAGGACTAACCAAGTTCCAGCCCAACGACGGCACCGAATGCACCGGTAATGAACATGTACACATCCTCACACAGGGATCTGTAGCATGAACCGAGCTGTCGTCGTCGAGGACCTCCCTATCAAATCTGAGTGTGTGTTAAAGCAGTTACCACGCAGCTGTGAGGGCGTCAGGTCTGTGAAGGTGTGAAGATTCTCTCTTTCTTCACTGCTCAGAGGAAGATAAATATGTTGGAGGGGGGTTTTTTCTTCCTCCCTTCAACCTTTTACATCCATCCCATCTGCTGCTCTGAGAAACCATCTGAGATGGTTTTGTTTATTTTGCACCAGAAGAAGCGGCACCTTCATCCCAAAGCTGTGGGCTGAAGTGTTCCTGCAGTCATACTTAACCGGATGTCAGAGAAACATTTAGCAGCTGAGCTCTGAATGTCTGGAAAAAAGAAACATACATGAAAGAACAGCAGATTTTGTATTTATATATATTTTTATTACTTTACCATGCAAAAATGTAGCCATACGGGACATTAACTGGTGTTTTGGTTCTGTCCTGGATCTTTTAGATATTGATGAATGCAAGTCAGGACCTGTTTGTGGACCCAACTCCCTCTGCCATAATACAAATGGATCCTTCTATTGCACCTGTCAGCGTGATTACATCTCAACTTCAGGCTCAAAGCACTTTCATCCAGAGAGAGGTGCAAGATGTAAAGGTAGGTATGAGAAGTGAAAAGCGCACATACACAAGCGCTCAGGTTTATTCTCCTTCCCCACCTTCTTTCACTCTCTCTCTCTCCTACATGCTCTTACCATCAGATATTTTAAACATTTTGTGCACAATCTGACGTGTACTACATCACAAAATGTCAAATTTCTTGTTTTTTTATACATTTAGTTACCAGTGTTTATAGGAAATGCAGCTTGCAGCCTGACTTTACTCTAACAGAGATGCTTTCGGTGATCCTTGTTTTTCAGAGCACCCCCAAAAATATTGCCATGACAACGATGAATGCAGGACGCAGGCTGTCAACAGAACACTTGAAAATGTAAGTATCTATCTGCCAAGTGACAAGGTTGGAATAAACAGGATGAAGCTGCCCCCTGTTGGAAAGAAATAAGAAGTAGATGCAACAAATCTGGTTGAAGCAAGAATAGTGAGCACAGACAGATGTTTAGAATAATAATAAATTAAAAAAATAAAACACATAATGTGCATATACAGTCAGAAGTATCAATACTTTGTACATGCAACAACTTTTAGACACGCTGCTGCAGGTGACACAGCTGGTTGGTTCAGAAAGGCTGCCAACTTTTATTTTGAAGAAACAGTCTCTGCTTTATTTGTCAGTGATGTTTCCAACTTTGGTCAGAACTTAACATCACTCTGCCGGTGCTGCCACGCTGGATGTTCAGAGACGATATCAGTCTGCAGGAGATGTTACTTTTATTTTGTTTTCTTCATTTACTATTGCTATGAATTGTCTTTTTTAATCATTCTTTTTGGTACCACTTTACAATAAGGCTCCCCTTATAGATGCTAACAAATAGTTTATAGATACACTATTAACTCCTCTATAAACACTTTATAAATCATTAATAATTGCTATGCATTAATTAAGGGTGACAGAGACAAAACTGAGCAGTTTCTTACCAAATAGTGATTCAAATCTGTTCACCTATATATTTCATCTTGTTATATTAAACATTTCAGACTTAGTTGCTACCTTTTAAGCCTCATAAGAATTTGTAAACCTATTTTTTTTTAGGATATAATATTGTATATACTTATAATGCTGTGATAAAGTGCAATATTATATGCTAAAAATAGGTTTACAAATGCTTATTGCGCTTACAAGATAGTAACTTAGTCCGAAATGTTTAATATAACAACTCTAGCTGAAATATGTAGGTGGACAGATTTGGCCTCACTATTTGGTAAGAATCTGCTCAGTTTTGTCTCTGTCACCCTTAATTAATGCATAATAAGCAGTTATTAATGTTTATAAAGCGTTTATAGAGGAATTAATAATGTATCTATAAACTATTTACAGTATTAGCATATATAAGGGGAGCCTTATTGTAATGTGGTATCGTATTTTTACTTTTTCTTCATTCTTTGGTTCAAACTAAGGGTCAAAATAACTTGGCAGCATGGTGAAGGGAAGTAATAGGTTACAGTTTGACCTTAAATACACAGTTTCATACGTGATGCACTGAAAACTGATCCTAATGAGTACTCTGCATTGATTTGTGACAGCAGGAGATCCTGATAGAACACCTGCTTTGGAATAAGACCAGTGGTATCTAAACTGATTCTCCAACATGAGTCTTTCCTGTTCATGACAAACCGTCTGAATTCCACTGAGCATTTTTTTAAGATTAAAAAAGACACTTCAAATAATATCTACACTGGTGGGAGGACTTTCTGAACTACTTGAAAACAATCTTTTTAACAGGAATTTAAAAATGCCAATGAAAGTTTGACATTTTTCTCATAATTTACTGGTATTGACTGAAAGAAAAGAAATATCTGAGTGAAGATTGCAAAAGGTCCTACAAACTGTTTGAGTATTTGGTGTACTGTAACAATGTGATAAATACAAGTACTTGTGCATGTTCGTCAGAGCATTAAAGGGATAGTTCAGATCTTTTGAAGATGAGGTTTTGTGGAAAGGTTATGAACAGTAACTACTGTATCTTAACTATTGTGTCTAGCTATTTACAAAACCACATCTGTTAAAGTCAGTATACAGTATTTCTGTTTGTAGTGTCAAAATATTTTTGTAGGGTTACTTTTAGAATGAAGCATTCTGTACATTTTTCAGTGCATCACTCGTCTCACAGTTTTCAAGCTATTTCACCAAATCATAAATCAAAACGTTCAGCTCTTTCAGGACAATCCTGACATGACTTTTGGCATTGTTGCAACTTTAGATTTTTTTTATATATATTTAGCCTTTAGTGCCATTTTTATCTCATAGAAAATGAACTGAGTTCATTTTGCATCCTTCAAATCTTTAGCTCTGTTTACAAACTTTTACTGATCCTTTCGCATTTTGTTCTGGTTTAGTTTATTTCAGCTTTCTTCTGCAAAAAAAAAAAAAAAAAAAAAAAAAAATCAGCTATTTTCGGAAAATTTTAGCTGTTTTGTGCTCCTTTCGGATTCCTTCTGCTAACTACAACATTGCTGTGTTTTTTATAACATCTTTCTGCTAATTTCAGCTTGAAATGCTCCTTTCATCTTATTTATGCAAGTTTTCGCTTTTCTACTATTTCAGCTACTATTTAGCTTTTTAATGCAAAATTAAAATTTTCAGATAATTCCACATTTTGTGCAATTCTTTAAACTTTTTTCAACCTAATTCAGCAAAATTTTGCAGTCTCCACTTCTTGTAATTTCAGTTTCTTTGTGCTTTTTAGCAACTATTTAATTGTTTTTGTTTTTTGTTGTTGTTGCTAGTTTCAGCTTTTGTCAGATAATTTCCTGTTTTGTGCTTATTTCTGCTTTCTTATGCTAACTTAAGGTTGTTCTATCCTTTCAGCTGCATTTTTTAAAGAAAAAACATAGCTAATTTCAGCTGTTTTCAGAAAAATTCTAGTTTAATTCCTGCTACTTTCAGCTTAATTAACTTCGTTCTGTTAAAATCAGCTTGTTTTGCTCCTTTCAGCTTTTTTCAGCTAGTTTCAGCCTTTTTTTGGCTATTTTAGCTACTATTTAGCTGTTTTATGCAATTTTAGCTTTTTCACGTAATTCCACTTTTTTTAAACTCTTTTCAGCTTGTTCCACTTTGTTGTCATTACTTAAGCTTCTTTCTGCCTTTTCAGCTACTTAGATTTTTTTTGTTAATTGTATCTTTTTTTAGCCGATCTCCTTATTTTCATGCTCATTTCTGCTTATTTAAACCAAATTCAGCAAATGCATGTTATTTCTGCTTTCTTCTGCTAATTTAGGCTTCTTCTTCTTTCGTTTCATATACATTTCAGCATGGTTTTAACTAATATCAGCTGTTTTTCAGCAAGTTCTTCTGCAACAAGCATTCACATTGCATTTTCAAAGGAAATGTGATTTCTCTAGATTTCTTTGGAATATGCTTACTGGGAAATGTTTGGACTCTACAAAAATTTGCATTCAGCTACCTCTGTACAGAACCAAGAACAGGAATCTTTGCAATGGGTTTCATGGAGCAGCCTGGAAGGTCCACCTCAACTCAGCAAAATAAAAATGTTTCATCATTTAAAATGTAAAGGGAATAAAATGTTAAGACCATTGAGCACCCAAAACTAAACGTCCCACCCTCCCCTTCAGATGAGCAACCTCACGGAGCCGCAGAGTCTGCTGACAGAAGTCGTCAAGCAGACGTCTGGTGAACTCACCTCGGTGGAAGTGATGGCATATGTTGAGGCCTTGAGTCGATCCGCATCAACACTGGCTGCTGCAGAGAAGGATTACTCTGTCAAACCATCTGCCATCAACTCGACTCTTTCAGTAAGCTTTGTTTACCGTTGTTGCTTCTCAGTCAACATTTGGAGCTGTGCCTGAAATGCACTTCTGCTTTGAACTAGTTTAAGAAAACAACCGGTGCTACAATCAGTTGAGGACCTTCTCTGCACTTCTGAGGAGAAGACAAAAAAAGCAGTTTGAGCTAATGCAAAATAAATAGCAGAATACTGTAGCATTTATTTCCCCCCCCGCTTGTTGTCAGAAGGGCAATCAAAGAAAA
>JARVGQ010000981.1:17173783-17184924 GCA_031762355.1 Hypsolebias martinsi | reverse complement strand
TGTGGTTCTTTCCTATGGCTCTTTGGTGTACAGACACTGTGAATATCATACACCATGTCCAGTGACGGCTGTTCAGGTTGTCAATCTATAAAACATACATATTTTATGTTTGGTGACTACTGAAGAGTAGTGAGCACAGTTCCACTAATTTGTTAACAGCTAATAGCAGAATTGATTTTTTTAAGCAAACTATAGAGTTTTTGCTAATTTTGGAAACCGTTAGTGGAATTAGCTTCCACTAACTTCAGTTTTGCCAACTTTGTTTGCTCACAAAATTCACAAGCTTGTTTCTGTCTTTTGTGGGCATGTCTTGGAAAAGGCTTACTACTTGTACACAAGACAAGACATGATTGGTCGAAGCGGCAGTGGCTAGCTGAATGTACGCTATTGGCTTACTTGGTACTTTGATTTAATCATGTCCTGGATGACTGAGAATCTTCACTAGCATCTTACTTAGTATAAACAGGACAAGACGTGATCGGTCGCCACAGCTTCAGCTTGAAGGAGACAAAGATGTGTGACGCAGACTGACAGTCACCTTACGGTTAACAGTTTAGAGTTACATCAGCTAATTTTCTTTACCTGTTTAGCAGTTTATCATTAACAAATCTATTTTTTCAGTAATATGGGGTAGCTGTGTCCACCACTACTACTTTAGATTAATGTCAGCAACATTTATTGACCCTCAACATCAATTTATTTTTGTTCCAGCCACTGTTGGACATGGCTACAGATGCTTTGGGGAGAAACGACAGAGAAGAAATGGTCCTTGCTCTAAAAGCTCTGGGGAACGCAGGTCACCCTGGCAGCATTAAAACTATCATGCGTTTCCTTCCTGGAGTGGCTGCCACCCCAGTGGATCTGCCTGCTTTTGTCCAGAGTGCGGCCGTGCAGGCAATGAGGCTCATCGCTGTCAGAGACCCTCACAGTGTAAGAGCAATGAACGATGGCAACAGAAACTTGCAATGTTTCATTCACAGCTTCACCATGGGGTCTGTAGAAATAAAACCCATAGTAAACTTCGTGATTTCTTCTTTTGACAACTGTCAAAAAGTGCAGTTTCACTAGAAGGCGTGTGTATTTTACAAGATTCTCCTCTTTGCTTTTGCTTTCAGGTTCAAGACATCACCATGAACCTGTTCCTGCAGAAGCACCTTCTAGCCGAGATCCGCATGTTGGCCTTGATGGTTCTGTTCGACACCAAGCCATCAATGGCTGTCGTTTCCACGGTGACAACACATTTAATGGAAGAGAAAGACCTCGACGTTGGCAGCTTTGCATACTCCTACCTGCGAGGTTTTTCCAGATCCTGGACTCCAGACAATCATTTCATGTCAGTAGAACTTCAACAAAGAACTGCTGGACTTGATTGTTAATTCAAACCTTATATATGTACATATACTTCCTTTTCAATAGCTCTATTGCCGCAAGTGTAGCTGTGAAAATCCTCGCCCCTAAATTTGGTCGTCTCAGTTATTACTACAGCAAAGCAAGGCATGTAGACTGGTTTGATGGTACGTTAGAATACAATAGGGATTTTACTTTTTTTTCTTTTTTTTTTTTTAATATAAGACATTAAATGACCATGTTTGTATTTTTTCAGATGATTTCCTAACTGGCCTGACATCAGAGTTCTTCATGCTGAAACGCGCAAGCAATATAATTCCCAGTAAAGTCATGTCAAAAGGCAAATTTCACATGATTGGTAAAATAATCCAGCTGCTGGAGGTAAACTCTTGCACAATGCTGCTGGCACGAATGGGTTTCACCTATCACAAACAACTGTGCTTTTACTTCTCCTCCCATAAAGTTCGGTATCTGTGCAGATGGAATTAAGGAGCTGTTTGGAACGAGCATTCCTGACTTTAAAGGAGATTATACCTTCGAGGACCTTCAGTCTATTTTCAAAGTTGTGAGTGTTAAACACCACATTTAATCAAGCATTGTTTTTGCTGGTTGACCAATATATTCTACATCATTTTCAGCTTCAAACCTGGGAGAGAATGCCAGGCGATAAGCCAGTTCTTTCTGCTTATTCCCGTGCTTGGGGCCAGGAGTGGTTCTACGCTGATATCAGCAAGGAGACTATCCGCAACATCATTACGGTTGGAAAAACTGATCGATTAATGACAAATAAAGGCATGTGAACCCAACAAAATGTGAAACAATGTTACTTGCAGGTGCTGAATCCTTCTGCAGAGAAAACAAGTCTTCTGTGGGCTGCCATTGAGAATTTGCAGAAAGGGATTTCATGGAACTACAGACGGCCATTCTTGATATTTGAGGCTCGTTACTTCCAAGCCACAACCCTGGGTTTCCCTGTGGAAATCAGCAAATATTATAATACTCTTTCTGCAGTCACTGTTAACTGTGAGGAATCAAAACTAAAATGCTTCATTCTAAAGGTAGTTGGGCTTTTGACACAACTAAAAACTGTGTTTTGTTTTGCTTTTCAGCTAAAGCTTCCATAAACCCACCACTAACAGACCACATTGGGCAGCTCCTTAACTCTGAAGTTGCACTGGAAACAGATGGTTTTGCCGGGTAAAGATATTTGAAGTGAAACAGGATATACTTATCAATATGTTTATTATAACTAAAAATATTTAGTTTGGTTTGATTTCTGAAAAGTATTTAGAATTATTTTGTTGACTAAAATTTTTGCTTTTTTTCCCACCCCTTGCCCATTTTGCTCTCGATTTTTGTTTGTGTGCTTTTCTCTGAGAGGGTAACAATGTTTTGATTTTCTTCTATTTCAAACCGTTTTTATGCAGCAAATACACATAAATATTGTAGGAATTCAAACACTTCAAAAATTATTCTGCCGGCTTTTGACTCCTCAAAAATCACAGTGTTTAATAATAATAAAAAAACAACATATGTTCATATCTTATGGTTATCTGTGAGAGTAATTATGGACTTACTTTTAAAAAAATAGCCAATTAAAAACTTCTATCATAACTTTCTGCACAACGTATAGTCCTCGTTGTTGAGGCTTGTTTAATAAGTGTCAGCTCTAATTTTTCTGCACTGTGTTTATTTGTTTGTTTTTTTAGGTTCACCAAGGATTTCTGGGTTTTCTACGGGATCAGCACCGATCTGTTCCAGTGTGGCTTCGAGTCAAAGAACAAGATGCCCGTCGTTGTTCCATGGAAGTTCACCGCTAAGATAAATGTTGCAGAAAAGAAATTTGAGCTTGATTTCCCTCCTTGCAAAGAAGAGATTGAACTGTTTTCAATGAGGTATTTATGAACACTAAAAAATATTATTTCTAGTTACTTTGGAAAGAAACCAAATGTTTTACATTATGAAAAAAATAGGAATACATTGAACTTTAAGTTCAACAGCAATTCATGCCAATATAAAGTTTAAGAAGTGTATTTCTTCTTTATTTTTGAACAGATATGACGTGTATGCAGTGTTCAGAAGCATCGAGGAGCCGACTTCACCCAGAAAGACTTCATTAATGCTCATCTCTGATGAAGTCAGGGAAGAGATGACTGAAGTAAGACTCTGACCCATAACGTGCACATAGAGCTGCCAGCGTTTCATCTGACTGATATCAGACTCATTTTGTGATTTTCCTGCTCCAAAAGGTTCTGCACCGAAACACCTGGTATCCATATCACAATATGAGTACTGAGGGTGATGTCTACGGAGTGGGATTCTGTGCAGAGTACAGCCTAAAGAGAAAGTACTATAGGGAGGATTACCCGCTCTCCTACTTCCTGGGATACGCCAACATGTCAATCAAAATGTTTCCAGGTGTGTAAGTGCAGTAACAAACACACAGATGAGTTGAAGAACACGCCAAATGTTAAGCATGATTTATAAACTACAGGCGCACAAGGGAGTAAAATTTATTTAGTCCCATCAGGCTGCTTCAAGAAAAAAAATTGAATTATTTTCACACAGCTGGTGATATTAAAGGCTGTTTTTTTTTTTAATATGTATATTTTGTTTGAGGTCAACTCAAAGTTGCAGACTGATTACTTTAGTAGGTTTTGTATTTGTAATGAACATTTTCTTTTCTTTTTTTAATTTATTTATTAATTTTTATTATTATTTTGTGTGTTTGTGTGTGTGGGGGGGAGAAGAACATGCTGAGCAACATGTTCATGCTTGTTTTTTTTTTCACATTTGGACAATCTTAAAATAAATGTTATTTATTTTAATTGTTTAATAGAAATTAAAAAAAAGAAAGTACAAGCTTTTTTGTATATCATAGCTTTTACTGGCGTTTGCTGCATCACATTTTTGTGATGAGAACACTATTTATAAGTTTTTTCTGTTCTACCTCACCAGTAACTAGAAATTAATATTTATTAACATGAGAAGTGTGTTTAAGAGATTGGTTAAGTTTAAGCCAATATTTTGGGTTTAAATCAAACCTTTAAATATTAAAACTTAGGTGATAATGCGCAGATAATCATAACTGATTTTTGTGCTGTTATATCAGATGTGTTGACACTGCAGGGAAAATACATTAAAAATGCTGATGTGAAAAATGCATCTGAAGGACTTTGTGAAACTGTTCAAAATATTATGAACACATAAAAAATAATGTAGTTTTTTTTTTTTTAATAGGTATTGTTTTAGGCAACTATTTTATTTTCTTTGTTGACAATGATAACATAAAATGTCCATATTACACTGACTGCAAACAGTATTTGCACATGTTGCAGTTGCATCAAATAAACCCAATATCTTTGTAGCTATCAAGGCTGCAAAAAATAAATAAAATGAATATTAAAAATAAATAAATTATATATATATTTTTAAACATTATAACACCTTATAATAACACATAATATAAATCTGAACACAAATTTCTATAAAATTCTGCCTTTTTTGTGATCAGAGTGTTAAAACATATTTCTTAGTCTCTACAAAACACAAGTTGCTTATGTCGCTTTGCTAACGTAGCGTATGCATTTTTATCAGTCGAGACAGTCAAACCTGTTGACAAGATCCACTTTGAGCTAGATGTCGGTCCCAGCAGGCATCCAATGAGCACTCGCCAGCTGCTGAAGACTCTGAGGAAGCTTTCCAAGGTATCTGGCGGCTCATGCAACATTATTATCACAGCATCTGCTCTAGTGCTTGAGTCAAATATTCAGATTGGTATGCATTTGTGTTTACAGGAAGCTTCGAACCGAATCAATCTCTCTTCTGATTCAGCCTCAAGGCAGAGAGAATCTTATCGCAGAAACTATGACGTTCAGATGGAAGTACGCTAAATAAGCTAATTGATGTTTTCACTCAGACTTGTTTCAATAGTTTAAATCTCTTGTTTGTACCTTCTCTGCTTGTGGTGAAACAGCATAATGAAGTGTAATGGCCTGGTCTCTATTTCACTCCTTAGACCGCAACACCTGAAGCTGTCTTCAATCTCAAGGCCTTCGCCATGAGTGAGAACGAGAAGCCTGAGGGTTATGATGTAGCCATGTACTATACACCTGAGACACATGCTCAGAATGTCCAAGTAATTATGTCCCAAGTTGGAGACGACACCAACTGGAAGATGTGTCTTGACACCAGCATCGAAGCTGACGCTGAGGCAAAGGTTGGTGCAGAAAATAAAACGGACAAATTTTACTGAGCATGCATGAGCACCAAATGACTTGTTTGTGGATGGTTTTACGTTTTATCTTCTATTTGTTCCAGGCACACATTAGATGGGGAGCTGAGTGTCGGTCTTATGACATGTCAATGAAAGCTGATGTGGGACAACTCAGTGATTCTAAGCCAGCGCTCAGAGCCAAAGCCCATTGGACCATGGTCCCAGAATACATGACAGAGATGGGCAAACGGTGATCTTATATTAAAATCATGATTTGTAAATAGAATAAAGGAAAACAACGTGTATTAAATGAACACAGACTAACTTAAGCTTCAGAAACTTCTTCTTAGTTTACAACTTTGGTTAGTTTGTCTTGTTGAAGCAGATTTTACCTTCCGATTGTCCAGAATTGAACGCTACATCCCTGGCATGGCTTTCCTTTATGGGTTCCACCAGGAACATGAAGAAAACGACAAGCAAGAGGTGTCCGCATCAGTTGTTGCTGCCTCACCAAACACCATAGATGTGAAAGTGAAATTCCCAGAGGTATCACAAGAAACCCCATCTGCTGCTGTTGAATCTTTAACCATTCTCATAGGTTTGTCAATTTACACAAATGTCTCTTCTCCTCTTGTGGTAAAAAAAGTATACAGTGTTCTACAACAACATGTCGTTTCCAATACCGTATGAGGGCTGGGAGCATCTGAGAAACATGACAAACCCAACAATGGATCGGGTTTAGATAAAAAAAAAAAACATGTAAGTAATCCCAAACAGTTTGATTAAGTTTGACTGATACCTTCTTTGTCAAGATCACCACCACAACTTTATGACATAAGCAAACAACAAGAATGACTACAACGTCGTCATATTTACCGATACGGAGATAAAATTTGATGTGGTAGCTGAGAGTTAAAGACATATATCAGGTACTCGATGAGTCCTCGAGGCTCAATGGGATTAACCTGCCTAAATAAAGGTTGGATGAAAATATACTAATGAATTGTACTTTGTGCAAGAGCTTTGTCTCAAACAAATTAGACAGACAGACAGATATATATAGCTAGCTAGCTATATATATCTAGCTAGCTAGCTAGCTAGCTAGCCAGATAGATAGATAGATAGATAGATAGATAGATAGATAGATAGATAGATAGATAGATAGATAGATAGATAGATAGATAGACACACACACACATAAATGGACTTTACCTACAGTATAGAGTGCCAGTCTTACCTTATCCTCAAAGTACAGCACTCTACTATACTGTATCTCTTCATAGAATAATCAGTATTTTATCACATTCATACACTGATGTGACACAAATCAGAGGCAATGAAGGGTTCAGTGTCTTGCCCAGGGACACTTAGGCATGTGACTGCTGGTGGAATTGAACCCCCATCTCTTGCACTGGAAGACAACTGCTCTAGCCACTCATCCACAGTCGCCCTACATACACATATACATACAGATGTATATGTACATGTACATACATACATATCTACATTAGTGCAAAACATCTAAAAGAAGCTGTGCTTGTGTCTAAGATTTGTTTGGTGTTGCAGAAACACAACGAAAACCCAGATGGGAGCCAACCACCTGATGCATCATGGCTGATGTGACACCAGAACCAGATTTAGATCCTCAATTGCTTCAGTGGAGTCCATGTTTATGTGTGAACACTGTTTTATAAAGACAACTCACTCAAATAAAATTCAGACCAACTTGTTTGTGTCATTTGCTTCAATCCGCATTGAGACTGTCACAGTCTGGGCTCATCAATGAATAACAGTCCACAGAGCTGATGAAATCCCTGGAAAAAAGTTCAGACCAGGTCACAAATTATTGTACAGTCAATTAGAAGTGTCCAAACGTTCCAATGTCCAGTTTATAGCAATGTGTGTTTATGCATGAAAGTGAAAGCAATTCACATTATACTTTGCAAATCATAATTTCCCTCATAATATGCAGAAGATGGAGCGAACACAGAACAAAACAGAGTCCAAATGGCTGGCAGGGTTTCCTGCTCCACCTGCCAGTTTGGCAAATCTTTGTTAGCAGGTCCTGTTAGGATCTAAATATCCCAGGAGTGTTGTGGGGGGACTTTTGGAGTCGCAAACTGAACTCTGCATGCAAATAATAGAGGATTCCTGCAAAAAAAAAAAAAAAAAAAAGGAGACGGATATTTGCCAGGTCTGTGTGACATGTTCTGTTTGTTTGAGTTACTGACCCAACGAGGTTTTTCGTAGAGTACACAATGACACCACGGAAAGTCCAATGCCCCACCACATGAAGCACTCAGTGTCCTTTGGCAAAAGATTAAATGCACACTATTCAGCTTTAACCATCAGGATAATTGGCTGTACATCTTTTATTATTATTATCTGACAGTATTACTCTGTGACTGGACAAGATGAAGTTAACATTCCCTGACACTAATTAACTGAGATTACTTGAAACAAATGGAATATGCCACCTGCCAAAAGCAATGATTGCATTCTAACCAAAGACCGGTCTTCATGACAACTTCCTGTTCCTGCCTACACTGATTTAGCCAGATGGTGCTGAATTGCACAAAAAGACACTGCCTTCAAAAGCTGAGCAGGATGAGTCCAATTATTACAGCAACAATATGTTCCATTTTCATCTGGAATATCCTGAAGACTTTCAAGATGACAGGCAAATCTGTTGTGCCGGCGGCAATACCCACATCACCTCATGGTCATGGAGGATTAGGGCAGACTGACCTTGTGTCAAAATGGCTTCAGCTGGTTACATCAGGCGGGCAGAGAACATTCAAGACAGTCTGATGTGCTCGTTTGGAGGAGGAGGGATGGGCCACTCTGTAATTGTGGCACGCCTCATTAGGTAGACTATACGATCCAGATTAAAACCCATCTGAGAGCAGCTGATAGTAAAACTAGGTGATGTTCAGTGCAACTGCTCCATGCTTTGTGCACAGAAATTAATCAAAGCTTTTATTATTTTATGAAAGTGGCACTTTACAGTGTTAAAAAAAATGTGCACAGTTTTAGCAGATAATGTATTTTAAAAAACACACAACCTACTGTTATAACTTTAATCTTTAATGTTTTGGTTCTCCAAAACAATTTATGTTATTTAAAACTGGAATCAAATATCTCATGTTGGCATGTTACAGTCTGAACACTAGAGGGCAGTGTTCAAAATGAAATGCTTGGCAAGTGTTGAAGGCCCTGGATCCAGGCAGTATTTGTGGAGCTCACAGAAATGGCTGTGGGCCGGGTGTTGACATTTTCAGAATAGATAAATATGTAGCTTGGCCCGTCAATAGTGCTCTTCTTTCTAGTTTGCAGAAAGAGGTCAAATTTTGACCAAATCTTTGTGTTCTTAACATGTCACAGTGGCAGCAACACTAAATCACCTCAGCCAACTCCAGAGCATACTAATGATTTATAAAATCATTAAATATTTGCATTGCTTTTTAAAAAATATTATATATTTTTTGGTCTAGCTCAGGGGTCTGCAACATGCAGCTCTGGAGCCACATGTGGCTCTTTGGTCCCTCTGCAGCGGATCATTCAAGCTTTGACCAAAACAAATAAAACTTAATTTTACTGGTATAACAACTAAAAGGGCTAATTTTAGCAGTTTTCCTGTAATTGATTTTGCAAATATACGAATACTAGAAATATTACAAGGAGTAAAACATACTCGCTTTCACGTTACACTTTATTTCTTCAAAGTAGGATACATAATTTTTCTACAATTAAAAAAAATTCACATAAGAATGCATAGTTAATTATTTTAGTTTTTAGAAACTGGGCAAAAACTTTATATTTTTTTCCCTTCTTTATAAGAATCTTTTTTTTTTTTTTTTTTGGTCTTGGAATGTAAAAACATCAGTAAATGCTAAAAATCCTTAGCTATTTTTTGTTTTATAAAATCAACCCTACTGTCCAGAAAAATGCCCTCCAACAAACTTAAAGTGGGGGGTGGGGGGTGTAGGATAAATCTATGTAACGCCACTTTGATTGTTATGTGCTGCTGATTATCCATGCTGCTGATCTCATGCTGCTGATTTATTTCATGCTGCTGTATTCTTTTAGTGTTTAGCATATTTCTTAGTTTATATCTTAGATCCTTAGTACTGTTTCCTTTTACAATTTATACTTTTTTCTATTGTTGGATGTAACTGGGACCCTGTGTACACAATTTAGTTCCACCTCATGTACCACATGTGATGCAGATGACAATAAAAAACCTTGAACCTTGAGGAATACAAGCTATTTCCTGCATCTTCAATGTTTTCAGGGGAAATGGAAAAGAAAATAAATTTCAAGATTGAAATCCTAAGAATATGCGGGATATGTATATGAGCATAATGACAGCAAATATCATAATTTGATGTTTGAAGCATAACATTTTTGTGTTTGTTATTTATGTTTGTGTTGTTTGTATAGGATTTTTGCACAAAAAGAGTTGGCAGATGTTGGTCATGCTAAAAGCTGTGAAACTCATGCGTTTGTCTAAAAATAAAAGTGCAAGCACTGATAGATAATATCACATGAATGAAGCCAACATTTTTACTGAAACCTTTTCACTTTTGGACATTTGTTATGATGCTTAACCATGACAACAAGGTGATTTTTACAAACAGGAGCAGATGATTAACATGTCAAAGCTCAAATATTACCTCACATACAGCCCCAAATCCCAAATGAGTTGTAAAGAAGGTGCCATGGATGCATCTCCGTCTACCTGGTGGAGGTGCTTGAGTGACTGACGAGATCCTGGAGCTGGCAGGAAATGTGGCTCATGACAACAAGAAGACCAGGATCATGCCCTGAAAACCTGCAGTTGGCTGTCTGCAATGATGAGGAGCTCAACAAGATGCTGAGAGGGGATGACCATTGCTCAGGGAAGAGTTCTGCCCAACATTCAGGTGGTCCTGCTGCCCAGGAGAACTGAGAGGCCCAATGGGTCTGGGTGGACAGAGCGGCATCAGTGGCCAGATTCTTCAAATCTGCTGTGGGACGGACCACTGCAGATCCATCCTGCCCACAACCATCAGCATATATAGCTATATATAGCAACTCAATGAAACCAAGATGATGAGCTACAACAACAGTTAATTTCCCTTTGGGATTAATAAAGTATTCTTGAATTGAATGTAATTGAATTGATATAATTCTTCTAAAATAATCAATTATGACCTCACATTCTGACAATGGTCAGTTAGGATCTAATGTAACTTATAGGGTTTCATGTTTCCAACGACAAAAAACACTACACACATCAAATTGAATTGTAAGTTTGGTTAACTGCTGAAAGATTCTCTGAACTGTAAAGTACTGCAGCAGCTGCAGTGAGTGTTGTACCTCCACTGCATGTGTGCAAAAGGTGGCAACGCAGCAAAACTGTTTTATTCATGCCTCCAAAATGATAAACAATGGTCTATATTTAACTGAATATTTTTGTTGCTGTCATTTTTAAGATTCTGATTTTAACTTTAAGTGAAATACAATTCAATTCAAAAATACTTTATTAATCCCAAAGGAAAATTAAATGTTGTGTAACTCTTTATCCTCATTTCAT
>JARVGQ010000981.1:16998474-17016316 GCA_031762355.1 Hypsolebias martinsi | reverse complement strand
ACAGAAGTCTGTTGGAGTCAGCCTCCCCACCATCACAGACATCTACACCTCCAGATGCAGGAAGAGGGCCACCTGCAACATGAAGGACCCCAATCACCCAGCACACACACTTTTTGCCTCGCTCCCCTCAGGCAGAAGGTTACGGAGCATTAAGTCTAGAACCACTTGGCTGAGGAACAGCTTCTACCTTGAAGCTGTTAAACTCATAAATCCCTAATCAGGATTATCACAGTTTAAAAAAAAAAATCACTTATGCCACTTTGATTGTAGATATGTGCTGCTGATTATTTATGCTGCCGATCGCATGCTGCTGATTTATTTCATGCTGCTGTAGTCATTCATTCTCATCTACTCACACAGGCTCAAGTTCGTGCTGCTGTTGTTGGGCGTATTGTTTTGCACTAATAAGTGTTTAGTGTATCTCTTAGTTTAGCATATTTCTTAGTTTATGTCTTGGATCCTCAATACTTTTTCTTTTACAATTTATATTTTTGCTATGTTGGATGTAACTGGGGCCCTGTGTACACAATTTAGTTCCACCTCATGTACCACATGTGATGCGAATGATAATAAAGAACCTTGAAATACAAATACAGATTTAGCTTTTTGTTTGGTTAGTTACCACAGAATAAAACAACAAAACATGACAAAGGAAGCTCTGAACACATGAGGAAAAAAAATCTATTGTGAAGCCAAAGGTAATATTTTACATTCTAAACCACATCTGATCTCTTGGTCTCCAAAAGCTGGAGGAGAGCTGGGAGAAGACGTGAAGCGACACCCCCCTGTCCAGGCTGTCATTTTTATGTTTGGAACCATCTTTGAAATGGTCATGTATAATATTTAATTCGTAAATCTTTCTGTGCAATAAGCTTTTTGGGGTGGGTGTAAAGTGTGGCTGGATCTAAGAAAATAAAGAAAAAGAAAAAAAAAAGCCAAATGAAGATCAGCTTCCCATTTATAATTGTCTTTTTCTTTCCTGCTTCTGTTGGCTGTGCTGCAGTGTAGAACATAAAGCATGTATCAAGTGATTAACAATACAGCTCCAAAATCAAGGTGAGAATGTGCATTTAGTCTCAGTTATCAGTGTAAAGTCACCTCATCCATTTATCTACTTTCAGTGTTTTTTTTCTATATGGTGTTTAGCTGCAGTGTTCTTTGGTAACTCTCTTGTTGTTTCTGCTGGAATTAGCAAGACTGTTTTTCCTTAATATCTTAAGGGTGTTTTCACACTTGATAGTCCAGAAGACATCAAATTTTAGCAGTTTTAGAATTTCTGTTTTGTCATTTTTTTCAACAACGGACTCGGCGTGAGCAGAAGATGAGGCAGAAGACCATGGAAAATGTTGTTTTTCACACAAGGCGGCTGACGGCTTTGTATGAGGTAAGAGAAATGTGCATTTGTTTGCCCTGTGCTGCAGACAACTTCCCCACTTTTGGAGCGGTCTCCGGTCTGCTTGGATTCACAATGCATTCAAACTACGCCAGAGTTCACTTCAACCGAACGGAGACCTAGATTTTTAGGTGGACCAGAGTTCGCTTTTTGGTCTGTATCAGAGCTTGAATGCACATTCACACCTCCCCAAACGAACCGGACTTTCTAGGCAAATGGACTAGAGCTTGATTAAAGGGGACTAAACAGGGCTGGTGTGAATGTACCTATAAGCAGTCTTCATCCCCCTACTTAATGATAAGACACTGGGGAAAAAAAAAAAAACCTTTTAAATTAAAGTTTATTTCCTCTTTCTGTTCTAACAATTGTTTCTTTCCTGTTTTTACCATTGTGATTTTTTTTTTTTTTTAACTTACCAAGTTGCCTTGGAACTTCAGCGCAACCTGTTACATTTAATGTGTCACGTTGATTATGGGGATGCCCTGCCACGTAAATGTAGCTCAAGTGCATTAGAAAGTAGGAACTGCACTGTCACACTGAAAATAAAAAGGAAACATTCACAATCAGTGAGGCAACGACGGCCCTTTAAGCCCTAAAAGCAGCTTTAACAACTCCTAATCTTTGCCATGCAGTGTTTAACGAAAGGCTTATTGTGCTGTCCTTCATCAGCACAAGTATTTACCTGGTGAAGAGAAAATTAGCCAAATTAATGGCCCAAAAAGCAAAGAGGAGCTGGTTGTTAATTTACAACCAGATCATGTCCGTTAAGCCAAAAAGGAGGACGGGTTAACAGGCCAACAGGAGGAAGAGAATGTCAATATTTAATATTGTTGGCTCCTTAAAATTGATTGAGATTCCTTTTTATGAACATAGAGAAGCACATAAATATAAAGCCTTGTCCGTCTTCAACACCCTTTCTACCCTTTCGGTCTGTTCCGACTGGTCCTTTGCAAAAGTCGTGATGTTTTGTCGCTGCTATTATTGTGAGTTTGTTCCTTTCTATTTTTGTGTCGCACAGCATTTGACATTTTTTACTCTCTTGTGTCTGTTATCTGCCTTTAGATCCCATTAGCATAGTGACAGAGGTGATCACACACAGCCCATGCCTTTTAATACAGATCAACCCTCATGTTGATGGTTTTCATAAGCCTGCCATCTCACACCATTGCACGTTATTGTCTGGGGTGTTTTGCTTTGCGCTGTTGATTTGGCCTGCTGTAATTCTGTCTGTATTCTGTGCACTTTGCCATGGCGAGTATCCGTATTTGACACAACTAATAAGGCCTTTCATTTTGATGGAATTCACTCTCAGCCCGCCTGCGTTTTCTCTCACTAAGACGGAATTGTTTGCTCGGGTTGTGGGTGGAGTTGAGAGACAGAATGCGTCAAACAAATTGTTGTGGGTGGCAGGCACTGCAAGTACTCGCTGCTACTTTCCATTCCTAAAGGTTATAAATGCATTGCGTGTAAAACCCACTGGTTTAGGTTACGAAAAGGTAAAATGATTCATTTGAAAAGTTACCGTTTTGAAGCATGCTTTTGCTACTGATACAATTAAATTACGTCGACAAGTAAACCTTTCAGAAACGACTGGAGCCTGATTTTAATTGAACAGCGAGTCAGCTCTCATTTCCTCTAATTTGATTGCCACACTCCTGACTTGCGTTCGATGATCACACAAAAACAAAGCCAATGAGATAATCATTCCTGGTTGAATGCTGTTCTTGCTTTGATCTAGAGAACAGAGCAGGTTTGCCGTGCAGGTAAGAGACGGTGTCATTCCAAATCAAGCCGAGTCACTGGAGCATCCCACAAGGAGATGGGAAAAGCTGGAAAAGGTCTTAATGGTTCTGTCTTTCCATACTTCACTATCCGCCTGCCTGAATGCAATTAAAAGTCTACTGGTGGCAACATTTATTACTGCAAATGTTCCTTGAGTGACTTTGGGTGAAAGCATTTACCTTTTTGTGAGCACATTATGTATCTATAATGCTTTCATGCACTCTGCCAACCTGACCTCTATTTCTCCTTCGATTATGTTCTAGTGTTGTGTCCTAGCAGGAAGGAAAAGATCTTTCATGCTGAGTTACCTGCTCATGCTGTAACCATTTCTCACTGCCAAAGGCTTGGGGGCAAAAGCAAAATGTCAAAATCATTACATCTTGCAACCAAAATGTCCTTTGATGAAAAATGAGTTGAGTTATGTTGTTACACGTTGTTGTTAAAAATGGCAAGATAACATTCCCTCCTGGTACTTTTAGGCTTTTTATTCCATTCCTGGCTGCCATTTAGGACCAGATGAGAATATTCAAAAGTGTTACAATTGTGTAAAAAGTAGTTTAGTTTCAGCGTTACTTCATTCAGAGAACTTATGGATTATTTTGGAATGGTCTATGAATGTATGTATATAAAGGAATTAAGGAATTTTTGTCGTGTATAGAAAGGTGTAGCTGGATGTGACTGCCAGCTTTTCGAACCCACTCGGTGAACATGCTGCACTGTGATTAATGTCCCGTTGCCACGGTTGGCGTCTCTGTGCTCACTTCCAAATGGCTTACAAAGGCTGGAAATGTGGGAAGCAACAGCAAATTGCGCGAGTAAGCTATTTAATATAGGTTAGATATCAGCATTCTGTTAGTAACGCAATTCTTTTTCTCTATAGGCTGTTTTTTATGCCTTGATTATACATATTTCACAAAAAGCTTGCATTTCTTTTATATATTAGACTGCTCAGTACGCATTTGCATAGTTGCAGGAAAAAGATGACAAAAAATGTGTAACGTTTGAGCTAGAATGAGAAACTAAGCGTGCATGAAAGAATGTGATGAGAGCTCATAAAGCAGAAAATCGGAACATGTTACCCCGCACGCAGTTTGGTTTGTTTTAGTTTAAAACATTAAGAAGACTGTGTTCGCATTTGCATACCCGGAGTGAAGTGTTGCATATTTAATGCCTGCTCCTGACACCTCATATTTAATTGGAGGATAGCACAGTGGAGCAAGACCAAAAGGACAAGACCTTTTCAGGATTATGTTCTTTTTTTTTTTTTGTAGCAGTGGAAGAAATGTCTCTGCAGTCACGTGCATTTCTTATGCAGCATTTTGTTTGGTCATTGGACTTTTACTGTATATTAAGACTTTTAAAAACACCTTATGAGCATCATCTAACTATTTTCAAACGATCATCTTATTATTATGTGTAGTTTTCATTATCAACCATATTTTCCCTTTTGTCTTTGATGAATGTGGAATTTTGAGATGAATTGGCTTTTTGCAGGAGACCTACAGCACAAAACCACAGACGCATTCTCTCTCCAGGTGATGCCACAGTTTGTGGTGGCAGCGGAGTAAAAGTCATCACCACGGATTTTCAGTTGGTGCAAACCCAACAGGAGAGATGAGGATTGTGATAAAAGGGCACCCCTGGAGCCCCTGCCTGCTCCCACTGCTGTTTGCAGGTGCACTGTTAGTGGGACACCAACAGTAACACGCAGGTGATGAGGCTGAGAAAGAGCAAATTAACGAAAGAGAACAGGAGCCTCCGGCTGAAACAGCTGTTCATGGTTTAGCACTTTAAGTTCCCATCACACTGTATTACAACAAACATTTTAATGGAATGCTTTTTCCTCATTACTCAAGATTGACTCATAGCTTTATAAACAATCAAAGAAAAATACAACTCAAATGCATCTAACATAGTATAATAAAATGTGTGCACAAAAAAATTAAAGGGTCACAGTTTTGTATAATGAAAACAGTTGGCCTTTTTCAAGCAATACGCAAATTTCGACATTAACAGTATGATTTCCATAATTGGCCCAAAACTGTATAATTATCCAAAATGCACAGCATCTAAATTCCCTACCACTGAGAAACACTACAATTTGGCTTTTATAATAGTCCATTTAACAACCAGACTCAACAAACTACACTGCAATATAGTCGGTTAGGTTCACTGTACTGCCAAGCTCACAGCAGCTGGGGTGCACGCAGTTAAAAATCACACAGAGCACATTTGGCATTCACTAGATGCTAACAACAAAGTAACTTTTGGCTTGACCAGATGGATAATTCACGAGATCAATGGTAATAAGTGGAGCATGATGCTTTTGATGAGACACAGAACCTAAATGTGCACACAGGACGAGAGGTGACGTCACTCGATTGGGGGTATTTCAGGACTGGATGGAGGACAGTTATAAATCCATGTCATGCATGAATGGAAACTGAAAAGGGACAGATGACTGCCTTTAATTCTACTTCTGTTGTCTGATATACAAAGTATGTTTAATCCCACTAACGATCCTCTAATTATGCCTATATCATCGCAACACAAAAATAAAATGGTGTGATGAGTGTATCCGAGTGATGAGCATTCTGCCCATTTATTTATTCAGTTCAATTCAGTTCAGTTCATTTAGATTGTGCCAAATCACAACAGAAGTTGTCTCAGGGCACTGTACAAAAACATTCACATACATTATAAAAGTCAATTAGTAAAAGTTGCCTGCAGATTTCGTTGAATCTTCATTTCATCCCAGTCTCCCATCCTGAACAAACACAAAGGCAACAGTGGAAAGGAAAAACTCCCTTTAAACAGCAAGAAACGTCCAGCAGAACCAGGCTCAGGATGAGCGGCCATCTGCTTTGACCGGCTGGGGTTTGAAAGGACAGGAAAGAGAAACAGACAAACACATATTGGAGGAAAAACAAAAATAAATAAACAAACACCGAAATAAGTACTTTGTACAAATACAAGCAGGTAGAGTAGAGCAAGTAAAGTTAGCATCACAGTGAAGAAATGTGGTCAGTTTGTCCTCCAGCAGTCTTAAGACTATAGCAGCATAACCAAGGCATAACTTAGGAAACCCAAAC
This sequence comes from Hypsolebias martinsi, assembly GCA_031762355.1. Classification (NCBI taxonomy): domain Eukaryota; kingdom Metazoa; phylum Chordata; class Actinopteri; order Cyprinodontiformes; family Rivulidae; genus Hypsolebias; species Hypsolebias martinsi. Next base: position 17,010,049 of record JARVGQ010000981.1, on the reverse strand, counting down.
TGACCTTAACTATGGGATTTTTCAAAAAGGAAATTGTAACGATTGGATGTATTATGTTTGTGTCCATTAGGTGGCAGTCACGAGTCTATATGAATGTATAAATGTGAAGTACTGTATAGACAAGAGAGTGAGTTCAGTGAGATACCAATCAGCAAGACACCTGTGAGCAGGCCTGTGAGCAGAGCTTTAATAAAAGTGCCTGAGTAGTAAAAGAGGACTGGTTCTTATCAAACACAAATATAAAAGAAATCTTAAAAGCAGACAACGTGTCAGCCTCATGGACAAAAACTGGAAATTGAATGGCTCAAAGTGCATGAACTAGTAACATTTAGTGACACATATTGGAAACAGCTCAGTATAGTTCTATTTCCAAGTCTGGGTATCATAAAATGTAAAAAGTTCATTATAGAGGCTTCATTTTGTTTGTCACTTCTGGGCTTTTGCAGTGAAATGAAAGTGAAGTGTGAAAGGGCCCGTGCATTCCGTTAATTTTTAAACAAAATCTAAACATGGCTCTTTTTTTCACACGTTATTATAGATCGTGTCTGCCATTGATTCTTTCCAACATTTACATGCTTTAAGCTTTTTAAAAAAAATTCTTCTTCTTTCAGCTTCTCACTTCTTCAGGGGTCGCCACAGCAAAGTCGCATGAAGACTTGGGAATTGTTTTTATGCCGGATGCCCTTCCTGACATAACCACAGACGAGCTACCACAGCCCTCTGTGTGGAGCAGAGAGCTGCCATCTGCGGGGTCCGGGGAAGCAGATGGTGGGGGTTAAAAGCCTTGCTCATGGTCCCAGAGTAAGGCAAATGAGGGTGGAGGCAGGTGTGGGTGCTTCACCTATCCAACCCACATTTTTGATGTTTTCAGTATCGGGAGCTCCCACAGACAAAAACATGCATGTTAGGCTGATTGGTAACTCTAAATTGTCCCTAGATGTGAGAGAGTGAATGGTTGTTTGTCTCGTTTGTCTCTATGTGGCCCTGTGATGGACTTGCGACCTGTCCAGGGTGTCACTCGCCCCTCGCACAGTGACTGCTGGACATGGGCACCGGCAATCCCCGTGACCCAAAATGGAAGAACTGCGTAAAAGTTAATGGATGGATGGAGATATGTCCACTCCCTAACTATGGACCACAGAAAACCTTGATATATAAATTGTTTTCTGTGTAGACACATTGTAAGCACTTTCCTTCTATTTCTCTATTTTCAGCCAGGAAGTATGACAGCGGTGAATATCTTAACATCACCAGCATCACAAGGGATCAGGCTGGAGACTATGAATGCAGCGCTTTAAATGACATCGCCTCTCCTGACACCAAAACAGTAAAAGTCACAGTCAACTGTAAGTATCTATCTATCTTTTCTTCTTTTTTTGGTACCCTGGCCTTGCAGATACATGGAAGGTGCAGGGGCGGCTTGAGATGGTGCCTTTGTCATATTCTTGCCAGTGCACTTCCAAAAACGTACACCTTCTAGAAGTTTGAGAAAGTAGAAACACGAAAGTTGAAGTTTCTTAATGTTTAATATAAGAATTTCCTTTTTGTCTGCGCATGTAGGTGATTAATTCATGCAAAAGAAAGGTCTGACTGTTCCAAGCACTATTCCATTATGCAGGTAATGAGTCTTTCAAAAGTGTGAGGAGACAGTAATGAGGAGCTGGGGCATTAATGAATGATACTGGGCCTTAGCTGTCGTGGTCTCATGGAATTCACCGCTGGTAAGAAGGAGCAAAAAAGAAGGTTTGACAATTATGGACAAGCCTTCTCTCTTTAGACGTGCTCCTTTACCCTGCAGTTATTATTGTAGGTTTCTGCATGGATTCCCTGTGCTCAATCTATGTTTTGACATATCAGACTGTCAGATACCGAGCTGTGAGGGGCGGGGCTAAAGTAAAAGGATGGATGAGTGATCTGAGCCACTGAAATATACTCTGGGAATCTAATCGAGGGAATTTGTAGTTTAACCAGGGCTTTATTTGTAAATTGAACGATGCTGGAACGCAAATAGTGGGTGGGCCGGTGGGGGAGGGAGGGTCTGGGGGTAGGGTTCCTCCCCCAGAAATGTGTTAATAAAGTAGATGTGATTTCCTGCATTTTGGTGTACTGTATTTTAATGCGTTGTTAAACATCTACGTTTACCTAAATTTGTAAACACTGCCTCTGTTGAGCACCCCACCCCACCCCCCACCCTACTTTACGGTTCCAAGCCCGACACGTCCCTGCTCATTGTTGTCCAACGCCACATGTGAAACCTCCAGGTGCCTGCCTGCGGCTGCCTGGTTAGCTCGGCACTCATCCCCCACCACTCTTGTAGGAGTGGAGATTTCTTTAAGGGTAGAGGCGTAAATGCTACTTTATGTATGCTCGTAAGTGGCTGTCGTGTTTAAAATCAGTGTTTATGTAATTGTTTTCATTTTACATATCCAATATAAGTTTTATTTTTTCAAGGCAGTTACATTTATTTGTAACTTTATTAGTAGTACTGGTAAACCTGAGAGTTACTGGATCCAAGAAAACCGTTGCCAGAATGCACCCTGTCAAAATAACAGTTCCTGGGCCCTGTTCTGGCAGGATCCAGCTCAGATCAATCACTGAGTTTAACTTTTGAAAAATGTACCATATTTTTGGCCCTGTAAGTCCAGTTTTTTGCACATTTTGCATGCTCTGCGACATATATGCCGAAGCAATGTATTTATGGATTTTCCCCATATTTATAAACCAATTTTTGGCTGAAATATGATGTTTTCATTCATTCTGACTAAAAACATTGAACACTACCATTTTCATCCACTAGATGGTAGTCAAGTAGTATGGCATACCATCGTATCATGTAATAGGTAAAAGTGACTATTAATGACACAATCGGCTTGCCATAGACTGCCACCTTTGTCTGCCTGGAGCAACCGTCAAATCAACTTCATTTTTCTGCTCTGCCCTGGCCAAATGAAGCTGATTTGACCACTGAAGTGAATTTATTAAGCAAAAGTTCAACTGAGACACACCTTTGCTATAAAGTCACAAATAATTGATTTTAAATGGTTATGTTGTTAAATTTAGAAGAAATGCACAGCAAGTTGCCCTCTGCATGTTCATGTTTCCGTGTATTGCTTTTGAAAATGTATTTGATTTGACTGTCAAAGTGCATTTATTAAGGAAAAGTTAGACTGAGACACACCTTTGCTAAAATTTTGAGCAAACAAATAATTGTTTTTAAGTGCTAATCTTGTTAAATTCTTGTTAAAGTCCTCCCATTCACGCTCCCGAGGCCGCCATTTGGCAGCCAATTGATTTTTGGCACAACACCGACCCACATTTTTGGGTTATCAGCAGTGATGCATAATATGCGACACATACAGCGAAGCAACGCATTTATGCATTTTTCCACTTTATTAGACATATTTGGACTGATGTGACTTATAGGGAGGTGCGACATTTACAGAAAATATGGTAATTGTTTCATTTCAAACTTAGTTTCAATAAAGTACTTTGACAACAAGCAGCCTCTTTATGTAACAGAACAAAGGAGATATTCTTGGTGACTGATAAAACATGTCCAGCCATGCACTAAATTTTTGGGGGTGGCGGATGTTAAGTGTGGCTTCTAAACAAGCGAACTGATTGACTATACTGTACATTCCTTTTCTGTCAGACCATCACCACAACTTGAGCACCAAAGTGGGAGTGTGCTGTAGTCAAAGTCCTGAGGCAGTATTTACTTGCTGGCTTGAGTTGTCTGAGCCTTACAATGCTGCAGAGCTGTCTCCATTATTTGTACTTTGTTATTGATCTGTCCCCCCAAAGGAGAACAGTAAAGATGTCCTTTGGTGACTGCTTTAAAACTATTTTATAAATTGGCTTCTAAAAACACTTTGTTTTTCTATGTAGTTTATTTTTCCTACCATCCCTTTTATAACTCTGCTTCAATGCAACACATCACACTTGCTTTTTTGAAAGCCTATATACATTATGTCAAATCAAACCATAGAGTTTTCAAAAGCTGCAGCCAATTTCCAAGCCGTTGTTGTGGAATGGACCCAAATGCGGGTGATTCCTAAACTGGAATAAAATCAAAACAGTAAAACCTAAAAGACAAACCTCGAATTCATGACACAGTGTGACATCTTCCCTAACCCTTACCCTAATTTTTGGAGCCTCGCTTTGGCTTTTGTTTTGTTCGGTACCACATCCAAACCAGAGTTCTTTGGTTTGTCTAGAATGATTATCACTGAACATAATATATTGTTTATGGTTTAGTGAGCTACAGCCAAGAAATATTTCCAGCTGTGAATTCTCCTGTGCAGGAGTTCTGAGAATTGCACGCAGTATTTCATTTCAGAATTTATTTTTAACCTTGTTTTATATGCATGCATTAGTCATTTGTGACTCCGTTTGTTTATTGTGATAAATATTTCATTTTTTTTTTTTTTTTTTATCTGCTGCATGAGCTACGGCCAGCCTTGACTTGGAAGAGCAAGCCTTTTCTTGCTTTACGAGCACCTCACTCGTGAACGGCCCTGTGTTTTATTGCAGCTGTTTAGCATTCAAAGTGCTGTGCAACCATTAAACCTGAATAAACAAAACATTTAGCCGACATTAAAGAGGAGCAGCTTTGGTATTTGCTTGCCTTAAAGGGAAGTGAAAGGTAGCTCAGCTGTGTGAGCAGCCCAATCAGTGTGTCAGTTTTCAAAAAACATTTTCAGTGTGCAGCCTTGTTTTTTTTAATTCTCAGCGGTTCCCTCACCACTCTTTCTGCACAGTAACTAGTGACTCGTGTGCTCATTTTCAAAGCGAAGAGGCTCGAATCAATAAAGTTGTCCACTGGAGCGACAGAGCAGGCAGAGCTTGAGCCAGCTGGTGGCCTCTCTTCACTGCCTCCTTTCCATCCTGATGAATTTCTCCCTCTGTGAAGTAAAAAGAGACACATTTGGATCACATCCTAATCTATTGTACATCATTCATGCTCTGCTGTCACACTTCAGGCTACATTCATGAGGCAAAACACCGGTGGCTTGATGAAAGCCAAGTTCTCCCAAGTTCTGAAACACGGAGATGTATTTTATTGAAGGTCGAACAAGAGGAGGATGATTACACAGCAAGTGCAAGAAAATTATTTTGGAAAAGCCACGTTATCTGTTTGGCTCGTAGAATTAGGCTCTCGGCTTTTTAAACTTTTCTCGGGAGAATTGTAACAGAGTTAACGCTTGTCTTTTTTTTTTTAACCGTGTGCCATTTAAAAATGTTCTTTTTACAATGTCATGGTTTGATATTTTATTTTCTGTACTTAGGTGACATATAAAAAAAAACTGTGCAGGTTATGGTTATTGCATTATCATCGATCTGTTGTTTTCTTGCTAATAGCAGTTCAATGAAATTAAGTCATAAAGATGCATTTGTTGTGCCTGCACTATTTCTCTTTTATCACTCTATTAAGACAGCAGAGAACTGAGTGGCTCTGACATTTCATGGGTTAATGGTTTAATTAAACATGGACACGTTTGTTCAGAATAATGTTTCTTTTTTTTTTTTTTTAATTAAGAGTACAGTTGACCTCTGGGCTAATTGCAGATTAAAGCCACTAATTAAACAAAGTAAAGCAAAGTATTGGGAACAAAATGAAGCTCTAGCATGGTTGCAGTTTTAATAACACGAGGGCAGCAGAGCCAGACGTTTGTCTTGCTGTGATACGATGAGTTGGAGACAGACGGTTCGAGGTGGTGTCACTGTGCAAAGTGTTAAGTCCAGTGCTCGTTACCTCAGCTTGGATTCCTCTAAAGCTCGAAAGACCGCTTTGATTAAATTACTGGCCGAGTGGGCTGCTTGCCTTTATACTTCCAGTGATGAATGCAAACCAAATACTTTTATCAGCTAAACCTGAATGATGGCAGTCATCCAGAAGGTCGCACTAGAATCAGATTGGCTGAGGGGCCCCCGCTTGGCAAACGGATATTTCAGCTGTGATTTTACCCGATAAAATTTGATCTCGGACCTGCTTTTCAAATTTACATATTCATCTTCACTGCAGGTGGGCACTGTTATTGGCTGAAATCCTTGCTACACAGTGAGACTCAAAAGCATAAATATCACATCGAGGTGGCTAAGTCGACGGGATGAATAAGACAGAAACCACTGTGGAACAACTCCACCCGAGATGAAAAGCCAGAGTTTCATTAATTATTGAGGCCAGCTACTTTACAGAGCGGAGGTATTTAACTCTAACGGAGCAGATACAACAATTACAGCAATCTGTTCCTGTTTCAAGACAAGAAATCAAAGGTGTCCGACACTGCTTTTACAAGATCCAAACAGATCTGTCTGCTGTTCAACAGCACCACGCTGTAAGTAGATTTAACAGTTTGCACAAATTCTAGTCACACTGAAAGAAATTGACAAGTTTTATGTCTTTGTTGTTATTCCATTTTTTGATGGAAGCCTCACCAAATGTTCTGATCATTATTATATACAACAATAATGTTATTTTGTTAGTTTTAAGGAAATGAAAGAAGACAGATTTGTTGAACTTGTGTTAACTCCGAGATGTTGAAGTTATTGTTTCCAATGATCCAAGAGCTTTTTTTATATAAATAGTTGTGTTTGTAAGGTGTCTTTTTTTATTTGTGGTTTTCTAGCGGCTGTTCTTAAAAAAAAATAGTTTAGCCTCTTTTACAAGTGGTCTTAAAAACATAGATTTGTATAGTTTCATAAAATATCTGTACTGTATATGCACAAAGACAGGAATATGATTGTCCATTCTTTTTTTTTAAGGCTGCATGAAGCTGTGCATAATGAATCTCTTTTAAAAAATCTCAGTTATTGTAAACATTGTGGACAACTCTGCTTCTCCATTTTCCTCTGAAGGATTTTTCATTTTTAACGTTGGTTCTGAAATATTAACTCTTAAAGCATGGAATTATCATATGGCAGTACCCGGGCTGTGGGAGCTCACATCAAACCAACCTTAGACTCACAGTGAGGTAGTTTGGCCTCAACTAATCAGCTTTCATTTATTTATTTTTTTAAGAAACAACCTCAACATAAGCAAGGAACAAGCTCCATAAAAGGGTCTGTTTTGGTTTTTGTTAAATTTTCACGCTTTGTTTTCCATTGTCTTTCCATTTCAGTTCACTTCACTAAATCAAGCTTAGATTGTTCCATGAATGCTTGTACCCATGCTCCGAACTGAAGAATTTATGAGGCGCACTCATTTCCACTGCACAGTCTTATGTTTGGAAAACCTGTGCATGCTTTTTTTTATGCATTGTTTATTAATTTGCTGTTTTGAATTTTATATTTGTTTCCTCTGTAACCAAACTGGTCTTTTGTAGGTTGTTTCATTGGCTCTGCTTTTATCCTAAACACATCTTGATACTTTTTCTTTTTTGAGTTACCATTAGAGGTTTGAGACGGCCCAGATGTGCTCTCACTTCAGCCGTCTTTACGTCACGGTACAGTTTCACTTGCTTTGTGGAGTGGAGCTGCGCCCTGTTTGCTTCAGAGATTGCCAGCCATTTGTATGCCTCCTACCTCCTCCCGAACCCTGCAGCTGTAAATTCTGCTCGCACATACACCACGGTTGTGTTTACAAAACTGCACCCCTCCCCTTTATTTTCTTCTTACAGTAATTAGCCAAGAAACCTGTAAGCATTTGAAATAATTACGAGCATTCATATTTGATGCTGTATAATAATATGCATCTATAATCTTAAATGATAACAGTTTCCAGCAGAATCTGGTGAATAATTGTCATTCTTAGCTTTACCGTGTGTTTTGTTTGCTTCCACCCTGCCTTTCAGTCGAGCACTCCGATCAGCTGGGATGTTTGTAATTTAGACCTGCCCTTGTGGATCCACCCCTGCAATCTCCTCTGACTCGGCTGGCAGCGTTGTTCTGGAGAGTCACGACCATCACTGATAAATAATCAGCTAAACTTGTTAGCTTGACACGGCCATCCAATATTACAGTGTCAAGTAATGATGACAAAGTAAACAACTATTAGCAAAGAGTGGGTGTACTTGCACAGTTTTTCACTGTCAGTCATTACAAACTCTAATAGCGACATAACTCTTCGTTCACAATTGAGAAATATAATGCCCTACATTGAGTGGGTGTGTTTGTGTGTGGCGAGTGTGGTCGTGCTTACAAAGTTTGATCAAACACAGAGGAAACATTAATCCCACAGCTCAACAAAACCGAGTATTGCTTGTTTCGAAATAAGGCTCGCTTGAGCGTTTCTTGACAGTTTGCGGTGTCCATTGGAATACTCCGACTTACGATTCAAAAGAGAAGGTTTCCTTGAATTGGATTCTGATCCAATCCTAAGTAGAGTTAAAGCCAGTGCCCTCAAGCTGTTTGGATGTAAATCCATCTCTCTACATCTCTGCAAAGCGCTCGTCTTGATTGCTATTTGGATTTCTTGCTACACGAGGGGCATGAATAAATGAGCAGAATCTTGATCTGCAGAATAAATGTTCTGGCTAGAACCACTTCAGAATAAAAGGGGCTCACAGCAACTTCATTTTTATTTTATTTTGCTTGATCTGCAATTTCATTCACTGATGTCAAAGTTGTCGATGACAAAAGGCAAACTTTGTTAATACTGGTACATGAAACTATATGAGTTAGGTGACTTGGTGACTCTTTGACCTTACCCATGGAACTAGATTGATGATATTTCCATACAGCTCAAATGATTACATTCAAAACACCCAACTGGCTTATGCATATTTTCTAAGATTGCTGGTAATTTGTATAACTTGAACTATTGAATATTAAATGCAGACAATAGATTGAGTCCCTGCAGACAACCCACACACTCCAACACACTACTGTATTGGTTTATTATACACTTTGCATTGATGGACAAGAAAGAGCCCAATGCTTCCTAGCTGTTGTCTATAGAAATTTTAATGAAACCCTCGCATTCCTAGGGAGTGGTGGCGCAGAGGTTAGAGAAGGTGAGCCTGTGATCGGAAAATCACTGGTTCAACTCCTGGTACTGGCAACATCAAAATGTGGGTGGGATTGGTGAAGCATCCACACCTGTCTCCACCCTCATTTGCTCCACTCTGGGCCCTTGAGCAAGGCCTTTAACCCCCACCATCTTAATTAATTAATTAATTAATTAACTTTAATTAACTGATATTTTAATTAAAAAGAAAAAAAAAGAAACTTTTTTTTTTTTTTTTTTTTAACCAGAATTTTCATTCTTGAAACAAACTACAGTACTGTAGTTGGTAAACAAAAAAAAAAAAAAAAAGCATATGGGATCCTGTAAGGGTAGCAACTCAAAAATGTCGGGTGCACCATAGTGTTGTTCTTTAAAAATAAAGGGGCCTGAAATTGTAAGATGGGGAGAAACTCACCTTTTTTATGCATAAGCTTAGTCTTTATAGGTGGTTGTAGAGACATGTGGAGCACAATTTCTGTTCTGTTGACAAGCTCTGGATAATGCAGGTGCAAGTAAAGTCGGTCTGTGATCGACCCACAACTAGCCATTTGTCACCCTCCAGGGTCTTCCATGTGCTCTTTTTCTTTTTTTTTTTCCTCGCTATGCCCGTTCTATTCTTGGACCCAACCCTTCACCCCCATCTGGTGGAGTCACCACGTCTCAAGGTGTGATTTACAACACTGCCCCAGCATTCTGCACACACTAAATTACCCAGATTATTGGATTTTTATGATTTTTAGTCCTCTACTTTGCATTCTCCTCCAACCTCACTGGTATATTGCGTAATATATGATGATATAAGACATGCCAGCAAGTTAAAATTGGAATTATTGGATTTGACCAGATTTTATGGCTGTGATTTGTCTTAACAGATTCCAGAGCCAAGTTCTAAATTGAAAGGACTTGGTATTATCGATATGCATATAAAACTATAGCCTTCTGGAACACCTGCAAAGCTATGAGGAATATTTCTCTCTATTTCAAAGTGCTGCAAGAGTTCAATAACTTCTTCTTAAAATATTTTTAGTTACATAAAAAAAACATGTTGAACTGTACAGATAACACAAGAGAATGGAAATCTGAGTATTTTCCCTTTAGTTACACCACTGGGAGGAATAAACTGTAGTGCTTACTCCACATGTTTATTTTAAAGTATGCTTTTAATGGAATTTGTATCGCCTTAAATGTTCATTTGTAACCTCACTCAAAACTGGATGTCCAAATAACTAATGAAGAACAAACATAACTGTATTGACAATTCTCCAAAGTGTTGTATATATGGTGGGTTCATGGTCCGGCAAAATATTTTTCTGTATGTCAAAACTCTAAAGTTTCTGAGGGACATAAAAATATAGAGCCAGTATAGGAAGAATACCAGATATATTTAACTAATTCTGCACCGACTGACATAATTCTGCTGTTAAAGGTTGTTGAACCCATGGGCAGGCTGAGACAGGAGACTCCCAAGTAAAATAAGTAACTTTATGTTATATGACAAAACAAAAATGCTGACAGGGCAGCAATAACTTACTTACAGGGATCATGACAGAGGAGCAAAACATGTAGCTTAAGGAGGACAATGCCCAGACAAAGGAGGAGTGAAATGACGCAGATGTATATACAGGACACTGACGAGACGGAATGAGAAACACCTGGGGTCATAACAATTAGACACAGGTGAGACCAGAGAACGGCTTTGGATGTTATCAGTCCATTAATTGACCGTTATTAGTTGTTATCATTCCCATATGTAGCGGTGAAACGGTCCCACCTACCTCTTAGTAGGTTTAAAGGAACGTTATTATCACTATTATCACTGATAAGAGGCAGCATTGGGGGTAAACCAGGAAGTGTGTTTTTTGTTTTGTTTTTCAGCTTATATAAGCCTTTTCGTAAACCTAACCTTACACCCAACCCAGAGGACCAACCCTAAACTTAACCCCCTTACCCTTGTGCCTAAACCTAACCAAGACCCTAAACTTAACGCCAGACCCTTTACTATAAACTTAAACACATATTTAAAAACGGATCCTGTTATCATCGCTACCAACGCTAACAACGTACCTGTAAACCTCGTAGGAGGTACAGGAGGGGCAGTTTGACTGCTACGTATGGTGATGAAAATAACTAATAATGGCCATTTAATGATTGATAACGTTCAAAGCGGGTGGACAGGACTCAAAGGAAAAACACAGGAGAGTGAAGGAGAACTAACCACGCAGAAAAGAAACCCCACACCATTGGATGGCCATGGCTGAGTTGTTAGAACAGTCGTCCTCCAATGTAAGAGTTGGGGGTTTGATTCCACCAGCAGTCACATGCCGAAGTGTACCTGGGCAAGACACTGAACTCCTCATTGTCTCAGATGTGTTTTCCATCAGTGTATGAATGTGATAAAGCACAGATTAGTCTCTTTAGAATGATTTGTTCAGTTAGCTTTATGGAGATATTGTAGAGTGCTGTATGAATGGGTAAATGCGAGCACACATTGTAGTGTAAAGTGCTTTGAGCATCTTGATAAGATAGAAGGGTGCCATATAAGTACAGTCCATTTACCAACATTTTAGCTGCACTGCTAAATTTGCTTAACATATTCATAATCTGTTCAAAAGTCAAACTTGTAAAATC
>JARVGQ010000981.1:16920978-16931590 GCA_031762355.1 Hypsolebias martinsi | reverse complement strand
TTTTTTTTTTTTTTTTTTTTTTTTTTTTTTTTGATTTCTTTGTTCCTGACTGGGTTAAAAGGGTTGCTGGAATAAAAAAAAATTGCACAACATTAAGGGATAGAGGGTGTTAAAACTTGCACTTACCTGTTTGGTGGTGCAACAACATAATGGTAGCAACACTGTTTCTGCAAAGATGACAGCAATTTAGTTTACAAATCATACCTTCTCCTACCCAAATGTCTAGTTATGATGCCTACAAATAGACAAACAGCAAACAAATACAAACTAAGCAAATAAAAGTAAGCAATTAACTAGAAAATTACATTTCCTGCAAAAATGCAGTGTAAATGTGTCTTGCTGAAGAACTTGCTGAAAACAGCTGAAATTAGCTATAAACATGCCGAAATGTGCCTGAAATGGAAGAACAAGCCTAAGTTAGCAGAAGATAGCAAAAAGAGCATGTTTGCCCAATTATGCTCAAATAATCAGAAAGGAGAAATAACATGGGGAAATTATCTGAAAAAGCAGAAATTTTCAAAATAAACAACAGCTGAATAGTAGCTTAAAAAGTAGAAAAAAGCTCAAGTTACTAAAATGAAGTGGAGAGAGCATGATTGTGTCCAATTAGGCTGAAAGACGCAGAAATTAGCGCAAAAAAGGTAGAAGATTTCTGGAAAAAATAGTAACTTGCATTTTAAAAAAATGCTGAATAGTAGCTAAAGAAACAGAAAAAAAAGCTTAAATTACCAGAAAGTAAACACAATGCACAGTAAAGAGATAGGAACTCAATGTGACATGGTGTTAAAGAGGCTGATGAGGTTGGACATAAACAGGCACCAATAAGAGAAATCTGTCCTGATCAAACTCAAAATATATTCCACATTTTTTTTTATTTTTTTTTTTATACTACCTGCAGAGTTTTGCTACAAAAATAACAGTTCAGCTTTGCTTTACTCCAACGTAATGTTAGGAGGCAAATGTTGCATTGCTACATTATCGTACACTTATTCTAAACTTAATGCTAATTGATAAAAACCAATGCAGAACTACAAGCCTGTTTTGTTTCATTTAAGTTCAAATATTTTAAGATGAACATGTTGGTTTGCATCCATTTTTGCTGTGTTGTCCAAGTTGTCGGTGTGTTGCACTTCTTTAAAGAATTCAGGTTGTGGCAGGTGAAGCATGGCTCAAACTGTTAGTGCGTTTGCAGCGTGCACTATGATGTATTCACTCGTCTTAATTGTGCAGGATCATGCATATCTGATCCCTGCCTGCTGGCCTGGACTACTGTACAGATGCACTTCACGTAAAGTAGGATTAAGCACTGTCTGTGCAGCTTCGTCCTCACTGACTCGAGAGCGTCGCTCGATACGTGAACACAAACACAAGTCGCTGCTCGGCCTCTTTTCGACCGGAATACAATCTTCAACACCCAAAATGTGACTTACCTCAAAAGGAAAGACGTGCTGGTGTACAGGGGAAAACGAGGCCATGCCACCCACCTGCAGAGATCGCTGCCTCACCTCGCGCTCCCAACTGACAGTGAAGGGGGAGGGGAAAAATCCCCCTTCTTTTCCCCCCACATTTAAGATAAGAGGATTTAAAATATTCATGTTAGTGAGTTTTAATATGGTCCCACAATCCCTCACCCTGAATGTTTTAAAACTTCCCATTTTCAATGCTCGCCTCGCTCCAGTGTACCAGAATCCCACAGATCTGGAGTTGAAGCTTGTTGCTGTTTAACCACAGCGCTGCTCTGAACGTGCCTTTAAAGTTATTTATCAATCAATGGGATATCTTAGCCCTTATTTAGAGCGGCGGTGTGGAGCTTTAGCTGTAAGAACAGCTGAGTTTGCAGTTTTGAGCTGCATCTCAGCCACAAAGGCACAAGTTTTAGATGTAATAAGATGCTACTCATGAAACGCTATTAATATCCATTCTGCCACAGTTAGCCCCTAAATAAGGCAGAATGCAAGCAGTAAATTGTCATCATAATGGAAGTAATTCTGATTAATGGCCAGCTTAGGCCCAGTGTCATTTGGATTTATCTTCCCGGGAAGAAAAAGTGAGCTTTAAATCAAGTCAAACTATCTCCACTGTTTGTTTTTAGTGGTCAGGGGTGTATATGAGAGGCACATTTATTAAACGCTCATGCTGCTGCTCCATAATAAATCCGTGGAGCAGCAAGAATTATTTTTAGGCTCGTCCTTGTGTGACGCTGAATGTCAGTGTGTCACTCTTTGATGGTTATTACAGTCAGTTGTTGGGGAAAGAGGGATGCTTTGCCGTCAGTAGGAGGTTGTTTGCAGCTCTTTTTCGGAAAATGGAGCAAAGTGAAAGTCAGCCTGTCTGCAGCGGCACACTGCGTGTTGTGGGGAGATGATTAGCATCGCGCTAGTGTTGTTTTGTTCATCACAAATGGCTTCTGTGGTCAGTGTGAACAGGAAGACAGGCAGGGTTGTTGTGAGACAGGGATTCCTCCTGACCTTGCGGGTAATGAAGCTCTTCCTGTGCCTTTGTCAGTTTTAACTTGGATATTGTGTCATGCTGCACGCTGGGGCCTGCCGCCTGGCTCCTGCAGTCACCGTCCTGCTATCCTGAGCAGCATACTGAGCTGTCAGTATGAAAAAAATAATAAAACCGTTGTTGTTTTTTTGTGCATTCAGTTTGGTAGATGTGTTTGTTGCACAGCAGGCAGAAGCTGGTATCCCCTCTGTCAAACCCAGAAAGAACGAGGAGAAAACGCTCCATATGAGCAAGTTTCTTTCACTTAATGGAAAAGAAAAAAAAATATATTTTTCTGACAGAGGCCTCTTTTATTCCTTTTCACGCCTTACAATATGTACAAAGCGTAATTCCACTATTTATTTCCATTCCCTCTGAAAACACGGCGGCTCAGAACGGACGAGAGGGGAGGTGTGTTATTGTGAAAAGAGGCTACATCAAGTGTTTGTCAACCTGTCCCTCATTATTTCCAGTGAACTGGAAAATAAGTTGCCAGCCAGTGATGCAGAGCCTCAGATAATGACTGGGTTTTAAAGCACGCTATCTGAACCAGGACTCTTCATGACGCTGATGACTGAATCACACGTCGCTGACGTTTCCCTAACACCGAGCTCCCGCAAGCAACTTTCAACGAGGATGGAAAGAATTGGGATGGAGGAAACATCATTATCTGGCTGACAGTAAAATGTAATCCCATTTCATTTGTTTTCACCCCCGCAAAGACAGATTACGTGTCGTTTTGCTCGCAGGCTGACACGTAAAATCAGTGCTTTGTAGCACCAGTCATGTTCAAGTTGCAGCGTTTTCTCCGTTTATTTCCCAGATGAAATGTATTTACACCTGCCATCTTCCTAATCGGGCTCAAGTTTCCTGTGTGGACTTTTAGTTCTCGTTCTGGTGGTTCATTTAAAATCTCCATAGTGAAAAGTTACGTGATGAGGACCCGGACATGGAAATATATTCACACGCGTGTTTGAAGGTCTGTTAGGGTACCGGGAGTTTTAGTTGTACATTTACAGGTCACTGGACTGATATATATGGCTTCAAGTGGCATTGATTTATCTAAATATAATATATAAATATATATTGATATTTGTCCAAAAACAAGAAATTTCATGTACTTGAATGACATTGTGTATAGCACGTATGCAAGTCCATTTTCATCATGTTTGATGTAATTTTGTAGCGGTGGTTTGATACTAATAAATGGCTCTTGATGATGGAGTTGTGGATTGTGTTTTTGTTCAAGCGAGTGCATCTTTTGACCGCCGCTGCGCTCTGAGCAAGTCGGCCATGTTTTTACATCCGTTCCACAGGGAGATGTTAGAGTAAGCATGCTTAAATTGCAGCCACCGCAAATTACTATGACTTATTCAAGAAAACTTTTTTTAAAAATACACAAGTCGTCTTCCTGTTTGAGTAATTACATCCTTACATTTGGTGATCGGAGGAAATGTGAGCTATAAAATATCTTAAAACTTGATCAGCCTGTTAGGAGTTTGACTTCCTCAAAGTCATCTTTACAAATACAGAGTTGTAAATGCTCGCTGCTCAGATCATGTCCTGACAAGCTGAAGTCCCTGGTTGCTCGTAGCTGCTGCCCAGTGCTCTGGTAATTTAAATAATTGATGCATCTGATGCAGGAAAAAAAAAAAGATGCAAACAGAAAGTAAAGCACTTAAAAGGGAGTTTGTAAAGCAAATATGAAACTGAAGCTAACTGAAGCTGTGGAGGTCAGGCTGAGGTTCAAAACATGAAAACGTAAAAGATTGCTGCTCGTTTTATCCCTGGATGATAAATCAAAATCCTTCTTTGAATTTAACTCGGGCTCTGGAAGATTGGGAGGAAAAAAAAAAGTGGTTTACGTTTGTTGCTGAAGGATTTGAATAGTGAATGTTTGTAGTTTTTGAGATGAGCGTTTTTTTTCTGGACTGGAATTGAACAGGGAATGAAAAGCAAACAATGTTTTGGGTGCAAAATATTTGTGAGTAGGAGTTACACTGTGCAGAAGAAGAGTTTTTTTTTTCCTCATTTTTTATTCTTGCTTGTCTGAGGTAGAGCAGAGTGATGAGCCGAGGGAACAATTTTATCCACAAACAGGCGCAACGGCGGAGCCGGAGGGTGGCAAATGGTGGCCTTGGCCATTATAGATTAATCTTTGACCACCCATCATTTATGCTTTAAAGCAATGCGTAGTTTCCTCAAATAATTGGAGTGGCCAGTTCACATAAATAAATATAGTGGTGGCCATCTTGGATTTTCACATGGCAACACAATTTTTGAAAGGAATCTTTCTTGTGCAAAGATACCAGTGGCAATTTTAGCCTCTTTTTGGGGGTGTTCAAACACCCCAAAATTTTAACTCAGCACCCCTGATAAATAAAGAAACCATCCTCACAATTTTGTAAGGAAACTCAGTTCTCAAACCTGAGATTCACCAAAATATTGAATAAATATGAAATAAATGATGACACTCTTAAATGGTCCATTAAAATATGAGTTCTTTGCACGAGTTGGATCCTCAACACCACCTGTCAATCAGTCCAGTAGGCTTGTCAACAACTGACCAATCGGCGACATCAATTTGTCCCGAAGTGAAACGCCCCGTTACCTGCAGGAGCTCCACCCCTTTTCCTCTGACAACATTGTCAGGATATGAACATTTTGCAGTCGGAGGATTTCATAAAAAATCATCATAAAAAATGGTTAAACGTTGTCAGTGGATAACAAGTAATTCAGACAGCACTACCCTGACCATTTAGATGATGTAATACAGTTATCTCATTTCACAAACTAAACAGAGTCTGTGAAAATGTAAAAGATAGATAAAGGCTAGTGGGCAACCTCATGAGCAGCTGGATAAAACAATGATAAACAGGAAGTACCACATGTTTGTCTGTATGAAGGTAACTGCAAGTAAATCCTCCATTTTTTTGTTATAATTACATTGTAAGCTAGTTGTACTTTGTTTTGTGTGTTTAAAATGTAAATAGTCTTTTTTTTTGTTACGATAAGTTAAAACACTAAACTCATTTTGTACAAAGTATTTATTAGGTTTTGTAATGTAAAGCGGAGTACTGTCTGTAGAATCTTAGCTAGCTTAGCTCTATGTTAGTGCCGACAGTTGTCGACCGGGGGTGTTAGGATACGTGAGAGAAATGGAGCCTGCTCTAGTTACACAAGGAGAGATGTTGGTCAGGCTACTTCTTGTTGTGCCAAGCTCTCTGAAATAGTTACTGAATCAAGTGTTTATTTACAAAAGTAAATGTAGATGTTTAACAGCCTGTTAAAATACACCAGAATGCAGGAAATGGCATTTACTTTAATTAATTTTTTCTGGGGCAGGACCCCCAGACCCCCCACCAGTGTGTCTCCCTCACATTGCAAATGCTTCTGGTGCCAATGGCCACTGCGCTGTTGAAGCCAAGAGCAACTGTCAACACCGAGCATGGGCTCAGCTAGTGATGGGCAGATGAGGCCTCATTGGGTGTATGCCTGGTACATTTCCCAAATTGTGACAGTGTTGAAACTGTGTTGCTGTATCACTGAATGGCGACATCTGCTGGATTTTAAAAGTCATTGCAGGCAAATTCAATAAAGACTGGAAACAGATTGAACTAGGTTCATTTACACGTTTTTATTTAGAAACTTCAGCTGCTGTTAAATCTTTGGGCCGAGGCGATAGCGCCGTTTCCAAACTATCCTGTTTTTGAGAGCACCCTTTCACAGGGCACTGATGATGACGGCGTACATAGAAATTTCATTGCAAGTTTGTATAACGTAGGGTATTTAATATTTGCGTTTTCCAGTATTGTAGTAAATCCTGTGGTCTTGGTGTGTTCGTCTCAGAGATGTATCTGTGTACCTCGATAAGACAGCACCTGGGAGCAAATCCTACATTTCACCTACAACAGAAATAAAAGTTCATCCATGTAAACTAATTCAAATATCCTTCAGAAAGAAATTAGAATGCGAAAGAAAAATGATCAATAGTGGAAACGAGAGCTTTATTCTCAGTGATAAGATTAAAATAATTCGACATGGGAGAAAACTTCCTCTTCCTTGGTTGATCCACGGTATTCAATGACAAGCCAAAAACCCACAAACGTGTCGATACATTTTCTCCCTTCTAAATACAATTTGGCATGTTCAGAACCAAACGATACAGCAGCTGTATTGGTTATGTGGTTTTCCTTAAAGAGATATGCGCACCGACACGGGACTTTGCCTTGTTTGCCCAGCGCATGCATCGAGGTTTCAGTGTCGTCAGACCCATCATCAGGCTCAGCACCCCCTAAAGATCAGATTCTAGAAACACCCCTGTGTGATGCATCAAAATGTAAGTTGGTACTTTACTTATTTTTCAAGTTGTCGTGCTCACAATATGGAGGGTATTTCCAGTTTCACCTCTTTGCTCTACAACAAGGGATTAAAAAACGTTGGTGCTCTGTGTTGCAGGCAGCCACACCCACAAAAGCTTCGTCTGAACAGCAAATGTCTGTAACATTAGAAGTTTATGAATGACTATTTCAACAAGACTGACACCTTTTCAAAATGGTCATGTGGCTTTTGATTCAAGGTGTATGAAGTAATTTCTTGCTTTGAACTGAATAATGAGCATAATGCAGCAAGTTCGTCTTTCATCATGTTCACATCATTCACCTCAAAGCAGCACTGTGTCCATGAACACCCTCACAGAACCATAGATACTTAAGAGTTTAAAAGTTTATCCCAGCTCTGTTTACTATGACATATTTGCATTATTGTTTGCACGTTTTTTTATGACGTAATTCACAATGTGTTATCATCACTGTGTTCCAGTACAATGACAAAATTAGTTTTCTGTAATCCATCACAGGTGAGATACACCCAGGTGGAGCAGTGGGCAGCTATGTAAGCGCCCAGTGTGCAATTAGGGATTGGGTGTCTTGCTCAAGGACACAATGACATGTGAGCATGGGGGGAGTTAAACCTGCGACTTTCTCAGTTACCATTTATCAATAGTTTGATGTTTATCAAAGCATAATTTGGGTTCATTAGTTGTGCTTTTTTTGTTTCACTCACACCTGTTCCTAATTTGCTAATCACCACACCTGCTTTCTGTCTACTTGTTTACTCCCTCAGGATATACAAGTCTCTGATATTTGGCTGATTGTTCTTGCTACTGTTTGATAAAATACTGTATTTCCCCTCTGTTTCAGTCATTCTGAGTAATAAGAGCTTTCTTGTTTTTGTCAAACACATCTTGTGAAAACTACAGAAAAAGTGCAGAAGCTGATGGATGGACATTGATTCCACTGTTTTGCAACCTCCATGAAATAAACTAAACACGGACATGGATTTCATAAACGTTAGAATTCAAAGAGTTTCCATCAACAGATATGCAGTTTGGTTTGTAATTGATCATCAGTGTCGTATTAATATTAGGATGTTCCATCCATCCATCATCTTTTACCCGCTTCTTCCTTTTTGGGTCAAGGGGATCACTGGTGCCCATGTCCAGCAGTCACTGTGCGAGAGGTCGGGGACACCTTGGACAAGTCTCCAGTCCATCACAGGGACGCATAGAGACAAACAACCATTCACTCTCACATTCACACCTAGAGATAATTTAGAGTTACCAATCAGCCTAACATGCATGTTTTTGGTCTGTGGGAGGAAACCAGAGTACCCGGAGAAAACTCACACATGCACGGAGAGAACATGCAAACTCCACTCAGAAAGGACCTTCAGCCAAGATTGGATCCGGCAACCGTCTCGCTGAGAGGCAGCAACTCTACCAACTGCTCCACCATGCCACCGTCATCTTTCCAGCTAAAAATTGCTCTGATACTGCAAAAGGTAACACTCAAAATCTAACCTTAAATCTAACATTTATTTTGATGCAAATAGATAATATGTATTATATAATGTATTTATATTCTTATTAATGTCATGTATTTATATGTAAATAAATAAATAAATGCAATGCATTTGATATCTCAAGACTGTATGAAGTCTGATTATTTAAATGAATATTGTGACAAACATTAATGTTGTGGAGTTAGACGTAGCTTCTTAATATTTTAAGTCATATTTACATGTCAAAGGCTGTCGGGTGGTTAAATGATAAACATGTATTATATTGTTTCCTATAAATATGTAAGATTATTTGTTTTTTTGTTTGAAAGAACAATGGACAGTTAAGAATAAATAATGAAAGCATTGCTGATATTAGGTCTTACGCTTTCAGATATTACATTCAGCAATGCTAGTACAAAACACGTATCCATGATAATTTCCCAAAATTAATAAAGAATAATAATTCCTAACAGCAGTGACAGTATTGCCCTTTTAAAGCAAACTGTTTTAGGAAAGTTTTCTAAACGTGGCTTAACTATAAGGCAAACTGTTGTAAGCAAATATAAACCAGAAATGCTGCAGCTTAAAATTCATTATTTTAGCAAGTACCTTTTTTTTTTTTTTTTGGTTTTGTGACTGAAAAGCAACAGCTTGCTCCATTTGTTATGTGTGGTGTATGCTGATGGTACCGCTTCTGACAGAACAGCCATATTTGACACAGAGAATCAGAACAAGATGCTCTTCTCTTTTTTGCTTCTTCTTCTTAAACCAAGGTACAAGGAATTAAAAAATGTCTATCCAGAGGTGTGAAATCCCAGTTCTCTGCCAGGATGGCATCATACACTGGGAGAAGACGAGAGATGTGCTCCTCTTTCATCCCTGGCTAAAAAGTTTTGATCATCTCTGTATTTTTTTTTTTTTTTTTTTTTAGAGGATAGTCTGAACAAGAATTGGAATGTCACACTTTCAGATAAAATGCAGCGTTATACTGTGATTTTTTCCTGTTTTTTTTTTATTTTATTTTTATTTTTTTTAATCCAACAGGCTTCTATTAACAAAAATCTTCAGTTTATCAACTTCTTGGGCATTTTCTATGTTGAGCAAAGATAATTCTGGATCAGCACCCAACATTAGTTTAGTTAGGTCTGTTTTACTCCACTAAGGCCAAACTGTCTCAGTAATTTTACCATACATGCCATCATGAAATAATTAACCTGCTAAAAGGCATGATGGATGTAATATTGTTGTTGCAACAAACAGGCAGATCATCTTGATTTTACAGCACTGACCTGAAGAAAAAGACATAAGTAGCAAGTTATAAATGTATTTAAATCCAGAAAAGTCATGCTCTGTTCTTGGAACAATATTTTTAATAGTTTTGCTTGAACATAGGTTCTAGGATTGTTTGTCATGGCAAATACAAAATAATTAAATTATCAAGGTAATCAGAAATGTCTGTCATAAAACTGATGTGGTAAAAAGCTGATCAAATTTATTATCTTCAACTTTACCAAATGTTCAGTTTCAGATTTGTATAACAAGAAACACAATGATCACTAAACTGCTTTTGAACATATTTTGGAGAGTGCCATGTAGCTCTGTGGTCAGTGTTGTGGTCTTGTGTGCCGCATGTTCAAACCCAGGTTGAGCCAAGAAAAGAATCTGGTTCAAAACACTTTTCCAAATCAGTCTGTGTTCCCTCACTGTGGTGACCTCAGCAGAAGCAGCTGGAAGAAAAACCATTCTTATGCCCCCAACTCAGAAACAAAACCATTACTGTATTTTGATGTATGAACTGTACACAAAGGGTAAACACAACCACGTTCAAAATAAATGTTAAAGCTGCTGCCAGTGGCTCATTAGTGTCACCATGGTAACCACATAGAAGCTGCGTTAATGAGAGGCAGACAAAATCGAAGACTGAAATTTTAGCCTCAAACAGTTGGTGTGCAAAATTTATAAGCCTCTCTAGCTGAAAGCCATGACGGTGAGCGTCAGAAGATGCTGCTGGACACAGTTATGAATGTTCTATGAGTTATGAATGTTCTATGAGTTATGACTGTTCTGTGTTCGGTTATGAATGAGTTTGTTCTGCAGTGTTTTATGTGGAATAGACTCTTCCCTTCCGTTTTATGGGAGAATAGTCAGAGTTAAAGTGCGACTGAACTCTATGGAAGCATGAATGGGCACTGTCTGGATTTGAAAGGTGACATCATCCAGTCAGATTTGTTCCATCTCAAACTTGTCCTAAATGCTGATAAAACCAAAGGGATGCTTTTTTCAA
>JARVGQ010000981.1:16884693-16896161 GCA_031762355.1 Hypsolebias martinsi | reverse complement strand
CTCAGATTAAACTTTTGATCTGTCATCTATGTTCTATTACGAATAAAATATTGACATTTGCCATCTCCACATCATTGTAGTCAGTTTGTGAGCAACAGAATGTATCCAACAGGGAGCAAATCTGATACATTATGTCACATTTCTTTTAAGTTGTTGTCGTGTAGAAGAGTTAAGACTGTAAAATATCAGGCTTTTCTCAAGAACAAATACACGAAACTGTTCCATCATAAAGTTTTTTGGATGCTAGAGCCCAAACTCAGTTTGTAGCTTTACCGTTGGTTTCAATCTCCTTTAAAATAGGTGAGCTTAATGCTGTATTTTCATAGGTGGAACTCCCTGTAAAATGTAAAATATGCAGCTACTATCAGACAAAAATAACAGATTTTATTTGGTGTTATTCTTGGACAAATAGGCCCTAAAGATGTTTTGCATTTGAATCATTTTGAAAATCCATCTTTCCTTCAACGGATTTTTGAGCCCAAATGGGTTTCTCAGCATAACAGCTGTCCTTGAGAGCTACAAAACATTTAGCAACAGATGTTGTTTCCATGTCGCTGCCAAACAAATACATCTTTTAAAAGGACAAAATTACACTTTAGTTTCTTTATGCAAACACATTTTAAAGGTACCACTATGTGTGGTAAAGAAAAGTAAAATGAGCTCATCTAATAGTAACAATAATTCACATTTCTTTAAGTATATAATCTCAAATGCTAACACAGACACATTTATTTTGTAAATTATTTGTAGCTAAATCTCAATTAAACAACTCAAATGTCTTAGTTTATTGTCTGATTTTAAATAGTTGTATAAGATAAGTGGTTTCTTCATGCTAATTTCTTTACATGATACTATGATACTTGTCATATTTGTAGTTTTTACTTGCCACAGCTCTAAAAAGGCGTTTGGCACCTTGAACCAGCAGCTCACAATCACTGCTTTGAATCAGCAGTATTTTTTTTTTCCTCCATATGATTAAAATTTGTGTTTTTTACAACAGTATGCTTCCATCATCAGTTACATTTTTGTCAAATGAGAACAACTCTACCTCTGTCAAGTCAGTAAGAGCTGGAAGCCATTCTTTCAGCTTATCTTAACATTAGAGACAGAGAAGCAGTTCTGCCCAGCACCTTCACTGGTCATTAATTAAAACATCATTACAGCATGTTATGTCTCATTTAATGAGATTACAAAGCAACAAATCCATAAATGGATAAAACATAAAAGAGCCTTACATTTGCTGACATATTTTGCTGACACACCTGGGCTTGTTGTTTACTGGTAATGGGTTCTAGTAGCTTTAAATTCACCGGACGGATGAGAGAGGGGTGTTGTATCGATTGTTTTACCTTCCTCAGATTTACAACTGTTCCTTTAACATTTTAACCACGAGGAGAGGGGAAAACTGTTAAGTCGTTTAAGTTATGGTAAAAAGTTTTGTTTTCTGTTTTTCCACCGATATAACAACTTGGTGGAGTTTCACGACAGTTTCTGCTGTGAGGTGGCAAACTGTAGTCAGACTTCAGAGTCTTTGCTCCAAGAAAACAAAATCAGGACAACATCAGAGAACGTTTCCCTTGTAACATCAGACAAATACTAACATAGTTTAAGTTATTGTGCATGTTAAACAAAAGTGGATGAAAAACATTTGAACCTCACTTCAGAGCTGTGTAACAAAGAGTTTGAGCAGCGTGATGGCCTGAGGCCACTGGTTTGCATAAAGCTGTACAGCTGCAGGTTGGTAAGTTGCTGGACCAGATGTGCAGTAACACATCTGAGATTGGCTGGCCTCTCCTGCCTCCTCCCAGTGGACATCCCTCTGCATTCTGGTTGGATTCTTGGTCTCCTGCTCCTCCAAACACAGAAGAGACTTGACCATTTAAGCTCAGCTTTTCTGCCAGTTAAGGTGGCTGTGATTTACCTGTAGTCTCAGCAGCTTGTTGTTTTGTACATGCCTTGTAGTGTTAAAGTGTTTGGCCTTGGCTTTCGTTGATTTTGCCAGGTCTAGTTGAAAAGTGTGGACAAGAGTTTGTGTTTGAGGTCTGACTTTGTGCGTTCATTGTTGGACTGATAGAGGGAGTTTCAGAAGGCAGGTGCAGAAGTGAGAAGCCTTGCTTTAAGTTTGAGTGGTTTTGGTTTACAGCTAAAATATTTGCTTTTTAATGATTTGTTTGAAAGGGTTGTAACATTTAATTTTCTTCCTACTTTAGTTTTTATGGTTTTTTTTTAACTCAAGGTTATGTAATTTGATTTACAGTTTTGTCAAAGTACAACTGAACGTAGTTGTTTGCCCATTTTTTTGAAGAAAACATTTGTTAAAAGTTAAATTTGTCATCCATAACTGATGGTTATTAGTACTTTTAAACGTACCGTCTTTTGCTCAGTTTTGTTCGTTAAATCTTAACTGACAGGATAATAAACCACTTTTAATTTTCAAAATCAAAGTCAAAGTCTCTTTATTTGTCAATCGCAGCACATGTGGTGCATGTGGTGGAATGGAATTGTGTACACAGGGTCCCAGTTACATCTAATAAAAGTACAAATTGTTAAAAAAAGTGATAAGATCTAAGATATTAACTAAGAAATACGATAAACTAAGAATATGCTAAGCACTAATAGAAAAAAAAAAAACAATACGCCGAACAACAGGACGAACATGAGTCTGTGTGAGCAGATGGAAAAAGATCAGCAGCACATATCAACAATCAAATGACATTACAGTGATTTATTTTATATATTTTTAAAATGGTTGTAACGTTTACTTTTCTTCCTACTTTAGTTGTTTTTACTCAAGGTTGTGTAATTAATTGAGTTTTGTCAAAATACAATTTAACATAGTTGTTAAACTTTTTTTTTTTTTGTAGATAACATTTGTTAAATGTTAAATTTGTCACCCATAACTGATGGTTATTAGTTAGTTCTTTTAAAAGTACCTTCTTTTGCTCAGTTTTGTTTGTTAAATCTTAACTGAATGGATAATAAATCAAAATCTTTTTCCATCTGGTTTTAATGTTGGCTCCCTTTCCCTGGCTGAGCCGGTCATAGCAGACTGTGTTTAAAAAGCCTGCTGACCATTAAAATTGCAAGTATGGTTTCCACACCATTAAATTTTATTCAAGACCTGGTCTTGTTAACCCTAAATAAATGCCAGAAGGCGTTTCCAAGAAAACATGTCTAGAAGGGCTTCGGTGACACCGATGTGAGATGTTTGGGGGCGAAATGCAGCACAGACTGTTCATAGTAGACACCAAAGACTAAGTGCAACAAGTAAAGTTCACGGTTGATTGTTAAATGTTCCTACATGCACTGCTCTCAAACTCTTTTCATCATGAGACCCCATGCGTCTCGTTCCAGCCGAAAGCCTTCCTCTGAATGCTAAATGTCGTTTTCTGGGGCAGCTTTTGGCCCTGTTGGAAATGCGTGCAGCCAAAACGGTTCCCCTGCTACGTTTCACACAGACCGAAGAATCTCACGTGGGAATTGTGCGTCCTCCTCCATTGTTGTCTCCGTCTCCGAGCCGTCCCCGAGGACACACTTCCAACAGAACGAGCCGATTAGCGAAGCAACCTGCGATAGGGAATGACTCACCATGAAGTTTACCTCCAGACATGAGCTTTTTTAGCAGCTGTTACTCGCCACAGTCTGCAACATTACATTTGCTTACTTTGTCACACAAGTTGACATTTCCAAACAGGTACAGGTGTTTCTCATAATTGGGCGTCTACGGTGAAGCTATGTTCTCACGGCACAGCCAGGAAACGTAAAGAACAATTTAATTACTCTGTGACTTTGATGCAAACGTTGCATGGATGTTCTTAGGATTTAACTCTCCACCTCAGCATATGGATATCTGCAGTGCCTGTGTGGAGCGTTGACCTGTCTCACGATGCAAATAGCAGCTCCCAGCATGCACTGCGCTTTGACGCCGATTAGGAATGGCGATAAAAAGATAAAGCCCATCCTGATTCTGATCTCTGCTCAGGCAACATACTGCCACGTTTTCATGTTTTGATCTCTCGTCTTAAGATAGAAAGATGATAACGCAGAGAAATAAAAGGATGCAGGCACAGCTGGAGTGAAACTTCTCCACCCAAGATTAGATCCAGCACCTCCTCGTCGAGCATCTTTGCTGAAACTTCACAGATCTGACAGGTGATCATTTTATAACAGTTTCATGTTGGAGGACGGAGTGCAGTCTCTACTTGCCTCTGGATATGTGCAAGTGTTTATAGCACTGAAGGTGTTAGCTGTAGGTGTGTTCTTTAGATGGTATCTCAGTGGGATACCACTGTTGGTGACTAGTCTGTACCTTTAGAATTGTAAAAGAATCGCATAAAAGCAGGCTAACTGAATTTTAAGCCATTGTAATCAAGTGACCAGTCGTGCTGTTGAACTGCTAGTATTAAAAAGCATGGCCTATTTTTGTGTGCACGTCTTACAAAACTGCATTCATGACCTTGTATGCTTATACGTCCACCTCTGTCCACATCCTGACCGCCTTGGCCATGATGGAATCTGCCAGAGTACGCTTTGAAGATGCGCAAATTTGCTTCTGCAGTTGTTTGTCATCAGCGTGGTTGCCAGATTTGCCTGGATGTTTTCCGTCATGCGGGCGTTCTGGCACTTTTGAGACAAGCTGAAGTTGTCGACGACAATATGTTTCATGGATTCCAGCTGGGGTTGGAGATGCGTCGAATCTGTGACAATCTAAGAGAATTTTTTTTGAAAATGTTCACTATCAAAAACATTTTGGACTGAATAAAAAGTGTGTTGCAAAAAATAAAGCTTAACAAATTTATATAAAATAGTACTGTACTTTGTAGATGCCCAGTTATGAGAAACACCTATACTATTTATTTAGAGGTGGCTGTGGCCGAGTGGTTAGAGAGGTC
Source organism: Hypsolebias martinsi (assembly GCA_031762355.1). Taxonomy (NCBI): domain Eukaryota; kingdom Metazoa; phylum Chordata; class Actinopteri; order Cyprinodontiformes; family Rivulidae; genus Hypsolebias; species Hypsolebias martinsi. The sequence continues at coordinate 16,891,269 of JARVGQ010000981.1, read as the reverse complement.
ATCCTCCAATGTAAGAGCTGAGGGTTCGATTCCAGCAGCAGTCACATGCTGAAGTGTCCCTGGGCAAGACACTGAACCCCTCATTGCCTCCGATGTGTATCCCATCGGTGTATGAATGTGATAAATCTCCGATTAAGCTACAGATTCAGATTAACTTTGTATAGATCTAGTGGAGTGCTGTATGAACGAGAGGGCACAGAGTTGTAAAGCACTTTGAGTATCTTGATAAGATAGAAAGGTGCTACATAAGTGCAGTCCATTAACCATTTACTTACTGTAAGTTTTATAGGCTGAATTTGTTTTGGGACATGTGCAACCTACGTGACTCATTAAGACAAGCCATCAAGTTGTCAATCAATTCAGACTTAGTGTTTCTACAAACTAGGGCATTCAAAGTGCTATCTACACCTGGTAAGATATTAATTATTCATAGCTGTTCCATTGAACCCCACTTTAGAAGAACTGAACTATCCGTATAACAATATAAATGACTGCTGCCACCTGAAAGCCCGCTCTCTGCAGCGATTCTTGACCTGCTGCTATATATAGCTGTGACTGACATTAAATGCATAAATAGCAGAGCTAATGTGGTCCAGCTCAGTGGGAAATCATGCATGCATGCACCTGCTTGTTGTGCAGACGAGCAGCTCTCCCCTCGGCTTAATGGGTGTGATGTTTCAGCAGCCAGTGGTGATAGCTGCGTATTTCTGTGCCTGCTGTCAACTTTTATAACGTGCACACCACGTGAAATCTGTGTTGTACAAATGAACATTTGCATACAGAATTGTTCAGGTTGATATTTTCCAGTCATTAGGGCATCTCTGTAAGACAAAAAAACAGAAACTGACAGAGCTACAAATATGATGTCAGTTGTAGTCTACTCAACGTTTTCATTTGCCACAGAATAACTCCAAAACACACGTGTGTTTCAGTTTAGATAGAAAATGTTGGCGGTGAAAGCTTAAAGCCACTTTTTATTTTTTATTTTAAAGTGTCTCGCTAACCCACAAAATCCAGCTGCCGTCACATTTTCTACTGCTATTTTTAAGTAAAATGCCATTTTAAGGTCAACTTAATTAGCCTACATCCTATCCTCAAATTGAAAACCTATTTGCGTTTGCTTTTCAATACCATGAAATCAGCCAGCTGTGGAAGATTTGTAATGTGGTCATGGGTGCCAAAGCTTAGATATCCTTTAATTACAATATAATTGATGGCTAATGTTTCGTGGCAGACAGGAAAACTGCTGTTTGCACAAGTATGAACAGCAGAGGTAAAACTTGCAGCTAAAGTTGTAATTCATCAGGCCGGCCTGATTTGGGCACACAGCCATCAGCCTGGAAAATCACATCGAAATTGTGTTTACATGGTAATCGGTGTTCAAAGTGCACAGGGTCACGATCGTGGGAATTAATCTAATTACCATTATCATTATTTTATTATCTGATAAATTGGCTGTCTTGACAAATGCTCCCTGAGGGCGCGCACGTAGAAAAGTCCCGGCGCGATAGAGGTTCTGCTGGAATGATCAAATTAAAAGTACTCACAGTCAAGCCTGTACAAGGGCAAGGACGGATGGAAATTAAGAAGAAATTCTGCACAGAACGATGATAGAGGAGCCCTTTTCCAGATCATAGGTCACTGTTGTGAAATTTCAGGTGATAAAGTTATGAAACTCGTAAAAAAAAGGAAAGTAGAACTAGAGAAAATGCATTTCCTGTGAAAATGCAGTGTGAATGCATATTGCTGAAGAGCTTACTGAAAAGCGGCTGAAATTGGCCAAAATGGAAGAACATGCCTAAATTAACAGAAGAAAGCAGCTAGTTTCTCATTTTTTGTGCTAATTTCTGCTTATTTAAACCTAATTCAGCAAATATAAGGCTAAAATAAGAAAAAAAAAATAGCTGAAAAGTAGCTGAAAAAGGCAGAAATAAGGTTAAACTACTGGAAGGAAGTGGTTGAAAATTAGTTGAAAGGCTAAATTTAGCACAAAAACAGCAGAAAAGGTAGCTGGAATAGTAGAAAAAGCTGAAACTAACAGGAAAAAAGCTGAAATGAACACAGCAAGCTGAAATTAGCAGAAAGAAGATAATTAGGCTGAATGTAGAAATTACTACAAAAAAACTTGAATTCATCTGAAAAAAAGCAGAAATTAACAAAAAACTGCTGAAAAGTAGCTAAAAAGGCAGAAGCTTAAATTACCATATGAAAGCAGTGGACATTTTTTGCTGAATTTGGCTAAAAAAAAAGTTGAAATGAATGTAAAAAATGTGGAATTAGCTGAAAAAGCTTAAATTAGCATAAAACCACAACTGTTTAGTAGCTGCAGAAAATACTGAAACATGAAAGAAATAAGCAGAAAGGAGCTTAAGATGACGTTAGTAGAAAGAAGTTAGAAGAAACACAAAAATGTTTTAGTTAGCTGAAATAATCTGAAAGGAGCACAAAACAGCTGAAAAAAAGCTGATTATTATTATTATTTTATTTTATTTATTTATTTGCACAAGGAAGCTGAAAGAAGGTGCAGTAAAAGTTGTAAATACATGTAAAGATCTGAAGGATGTAAAATGAGCTCAGTTCATTTTTGAAAAGGGAGCAAATGGCAGAAAAAGCTAAATATTTCAAAAAGCTAAAGTTGCACAAAACCCAAAAGTCGTAGCAGGATTGTCCTGAAAGAGCTGAACATTTTGACATTTGATTTGTTGAAATAGCTTAAAAACTGCTGGACGAAAAATGTGCCGAAAACATCCGGAAGGAAAATGGATCACAATAGTGTGACTGCTTCATGAGCATTCACACAATGATGAACACTGGAACAGAAAATACATTTAGACTATTATAGAGCTCTGAAGAATAAAATGATCTCCACATTTTTTTTCCTGAAGTAAAATGTAAATCAAAGTTGGTCTGTGTGCACAAACAAAGGAAGCAATAACATCAAATTAAATCAGGTGTTGTGATCACCGTGCCATCGAATCAAACTGAAACTGTTAAAATGACTATAGCATGAATAGAGCATAGGCTTATTACTTTGTCTTCAAGTCCTACAGAGAAACAGTGTTTAGACATTTTCTGTCAAGTACACAAACCTGTTTTGTCACTTTTATAAAATCTTTATTGTCTCCTGTTTGTCTACCCACAACACAGCAGTAAAATCATGTTTCCAAGCAATGAAAACTATAAAAAGAAACATTTACATGAACGTTAATATTAAAGATGGCATTTAACAGCTCGTGTAGTGAAAATTTAAAGCTTCAAACATTCTGATGTTCAATAATTTATACACGGTTACATAATGAGCAGCTCAAGTATAAATACAAAATAATGTTTGCTTAGTTTTCTATTTTACACTGTGGGGAATCTCCTGAAAGTCTACACTTTTTTTTTTGTAGGTTTATGTGATGCATTCTCTGTAAATTAGACAAAACTCAATGTGCTTCATATCTACCCACTTGTATTTTGTCTTTTGGCGTCTATTCATTCATCCTTTATTTAGGCAGGTTAATCTCATTGAGCCTCGAGGACTCATTTACAAGAGAGACCTGGCTACAAACTAAGAATGATGACAACAGCAACAGTAGATTTGGACAATCAACAATAGACAAACATAAGAGAGAAATACAGAATTTTTTTTTTTTTTTTTGGTGGCTTCTCGCTGAATAAGTCCTTTGCATGAAGGACGAAATGTCTCTGTAATAAAAAAGAAACCTTCCAGACGACCTGCCTGAACATTGTTGGATTTTATACCTGGATTATTGAGCATGAACTCTGATATAGTTGGACTTTCACAATAGTCTTAAAGATGAAGCAGTGTCATACATTATTTATTTTGAGGAAACCTCCAGTAGCAATAAAAATGACTGAAAATACGATTTTTCTGGTTAAAATATTATACTTTAATTTAACAATAATGTTATCTCTTAAGGTCTGAATATATTCATCTTTAGGAGCAAAATGTGTGCTGCTTGTAGATGTCTCATTGAAAAAAAACTATGGTAAAAATGATAAATTCTCACATTGAAGTATTCATCTATATTTGAATCACTGTATAAAAAGTACTTAATGATCATATGTAGTTTGTCAAAGATCAAGTGGACTCAAAGTAGCTGTGGTCATGAGAAAAATGAACCCTTTATTAATAATAAGAAGCATGGTGCTTAGAAAAATGAGAATCTGACGTATACAGTAAGAATCTAAAGCTATCTGTGACACACGGTGGTGGTTGAATTATCGTTTGGGCACTCTCACTGCAGCCAAACAAGAACAGCGAAATGCAGCTCAATTTACTACAGTGCAAAGTATTTACTGATAATATAATCATATCTGTTCTTGAACCAAATCTGATGTAAAAAATGAGTTTTAGGTCAAATGACATGACATCCTTCTTCTTCTTCTTCTTCTTCTTTTGGCTGCTCCCTTCTTCAGGGGTCGCCACAGCAAACTAACTCACATGAAGACTTGGCAATTATCTTTACGCCGTATGCTCTTCCTGACTCAACCACAGATCACCGAGCTACCACATGCCATCTAGAGCAGCCCTGGGGTGCAGATGGGGGGAAGGGGGTGGAGGCGGGAGTGGGTGCTTCACCTTTCCCACCAACAGTTTGATGTTGTCAGTGCTGGGAGTTGAATCAGTGACCTTCTGATTCAGGTTTTTCAAGCTGTACAGCACCAGTTTTGTTAATAAAAACATCCAGCAACAATTAAAATGAGATTTAAAATTTTGTTTATTCTAAAGAAATGAGTAATATTATATCACTTTCTTTCTTTTCACTTTGTAGGTGTAATTTCGATGTTCAAGAAATAAATGGTTGTCAGTACGGCTGCGTCTCCTTTTCGTCCATTAGAGAAGCGGATGTGCTGGACCAGAGGAGACAATAAACAACCTGACAATAACATTTCCTGTTTGTGCGCTTGCTGTTGTGCTGTGTGTCATGACATTAACAGTAGATGTTTACAGGTCATTTCGCTCTGATGGGAACATTTACAGGAAACTTCTTAGAGAATAATAAGCTTCCCATAAAAGAGAAAATTATGTGTGGAACAAGAACTGGTGCAGAAGCAGCTTTTCGTGTTTTTTTTTTTTTTTTTTTTAATAGAGACATAATGAACGCTCCAATAACAGCAGAGTTAACTCTGAGCTTGTTGTTGCTCTTGCTTTTAAATGCAATGTTTATTCTTTTGCACATAACTTCCGTGCAGTTTTCGTGTCGTTAATGGTTTCAGGATGTATGTGTAAAATAAATGGTGACCCAGTGGCCTTGGTTAAGGTATAGCCTGCCATTATAAACAGTCTGACTTAGCAAACTCTCTCATTCAGTATATATTCCAGGATGGTGTGACCTGTGGCATCGGGCAGAAAGCTGCTGATTGACTCTGCCCATAATAATTAGTTAAACTCTGATCCAGTTAAAAACAGAAGACGGAGGACGGTCTCAGCGGCAGCGATCTGAAACTTAAAAACGGAGGAGACAGTGTGGCATTTTGCCCCATCATCCTGCACAAAACGTCTAGACAGTTTTCCCACGTGCTTTCATATAGAGCACAATGAAACAGTGCTGCAAGCAAGATGCATCACACTGGCAAGGCTTCAAAACAACAACAGCCACATTGATGATTATATTTGTTCATTTGTTTCACAGCTTCATGCTCAGGCACTTGTTTGACACATTGCTAACTTGACTCAGACCTCCCACATGAATACACCAAGCTCACACCACAAACAGACTCAAATCAGTCTAAGTTTAGCCTGTGGCGACTTTGTCCTTCTCACTTATCTCCTCTTGAAATAGTCATCTCGGAGAGTTGACACTGGAAAACATGAAATTTCCTAATGTAAATGGTGTATTTGAGGAATTACCTGGTGTTCTGGGTGTAGATTTTCACAAAACAAAAAGAGCAGCCTCACACGCTCCGCTGGCCTGTAGTGATCCTGCCTCTGGGTTCACCGCGAGACTTCAGATTGAGAATAATCAGAGTGAGTTATGCATAATGACTTGCTCAGTGGATGCTAATACAAGTGGAAATCCAAAACAATGCAGCCTAATGAATGAGGCATATGCTGCAAAAGCGGTTTGACAGAAATTGAAATGTGTCTCTGCGCACACAGTGTTGCTCATTTTCATGTATTTATTCTATGCCAAATAGGTGACACTGTATCTCCTGTGTATGAGTTGTGCATTGAAATGATAATTTGTTCCAACTCATAATGTAGTATTTCAGTGCACAGACACCGTGTTCGCCTTATTACATGCAAGGTATCTTGGTTTCCCTTGTCCTCATAGAGGTTATAATGTATGTACTTTCACATAATTACAACAGATACGCTTTCATACTCTGTGGTTCAGATATAATTTTCCACAAATATAAAAGCACTTTGTCTTGGATGAACAGAGAATGAGTTTTTCTTAAAATAGAACTACGGGTATTACTCATTGTGAGCTTCATTTGTGTGTGTATGTGTATATATATATATATATATACAGTATGTATATATATATATATATATATATATATATATATATATATACAGTATCTTCTTCTTCTTCTTTCGGCTTCTCCCTGCGTTAGGGGTCA
>JARVGQ010000981.1:16796875-16808421 GCA_031762355.1 Hypsolebias martinsi | reverse complement strand
CCCCCCCCCCCCCCCCCCCGATAATTCCCACTGTTTGTTCCCATTTCTGTTTCTCAAAGCCTATTATCTGTGATGATTTTATGTCTATATTCTGTTTTTTACTCTCTTCACTTCCTTATGATAATTGAAGCTTCTTTCTGCTTTTAGCTACTATCTAGCTGTTTTTATTGTTGCAAATGTCTGCTTTTTTTTCCTGATAATTTCACTTTTGTGCCCATTTCTGCTTCTCAAAGCCTAATTGGGCACAAATGCACTCTCTCCACTTCCATTTGATAATTTAAGTTTCTTTCTGCCTTTTAGCTACTATTCATCTATTTTTATTTTTGCAAATTTCTGCCTTTTTTTCCAGATAGTTTCCACTTTTTTTGCACATTTTTGCTTTTTTCAGCCGAATTGGGCACAAATGTGCTCTCTCCACTTCCTTTTTGTAATTAAAGCTTCTTTCTTCTGTTTTAGCTACTTTTCAGCCACTTCTTACCAGTTTCAGCCTGTTTTAGCTAATTTACTATTTTTGTGCTCATTTCTGTTCATTTAAACCTAATTCAGCAAATATGTGTTCCCTCTGCTTTCTTCTGCTAACCTAGGCTTGTTCTTCCATTTCAGCTACATTTCAGCATGTTTTACCTATTTTCAGCTGATTTCAGTTCTTCAACAATTAGCATTCACTGTATTTTTGCAGAAAATGCAGTTTCTCTAGCTTTTATTTAAGATTGTAGAGATCCAAAGAAAACACAAGGATCCAGTGGTGAAATAAGAAAAGGCAGCTAAAGCATGTATTTGAAATGTTACATCAAAATTTCAACAATGTTTTTTTTTTAATACACTAATATTTCAAGACATAATATTGAACCACAAGATAAGATGCAATCGGGGTAATTTGAATGATAGCTAGTGAGGTATTTATCAACTTACTGCTACTAAGTCTCATTTAGTTGTCATGTGTCAGCTTGATTGACAAGTCAGGTTTGCACTCTTTAAAAAAAGCAGACCCATGAAGCAGACATGAAGAGTGCATTAGAACATGACAGCGACATGCTTTGCTGCATTAATAATTTCTGCCTTAAATGATTAAAAAAAAGTTTTGCCTCTCTTTTCTTCCGCGAGGTTCATTTAATCAGCACACAGCACAGTCCACTCCTCTGCTTTATCGCTGATTCAGCAGAAAGAAGAGTCTGTCTTTGTGGTTGTGGAGAGTGCACACACCACACACAGCCCATTTACTCCTATTTATTACACTGGAGCGTAGGTAGGAAAGGGAAAACAGTTTGATGGGATACGGTTTGTGTAGCAGCATAGAAGTAAATCACATCCACAGAACCTAAACGTGTTTTGTATATTTAATTTCACTGGGTGCTTTTTGAATAAAGAAATACTTACATTTGCAGTAGGTGAAACGTAAAACTAACAATTTCAAGATTAAATATGCCGCATTATGAAAGCAGTCAAGTAGATGTGTTTTTTTGGTTCTTTGAAAGCGAGACGACTGGTCATTTAAAGTGACGTGAGAGGAGACGTGCCAGTTCCTGCAAATATTATAAAGAACGTGTGATGCAGAAGGAAGTGCTGACGCTGTACAACATGTGACGTCTGGAGACCCTCTGACTGCTGCTCAGCTACTTCAAAGAATGCCTTATGGATGCAAACACACACACACACACAGATACTGACGCAAATAATTCTGTTTAGAATCTGGGCTGAGGAGACAGAACAACAGATCACTATAGAATAAGAACTTTTTTTTTTAACATGTATGTAAATTCTTACAAATCATTTCAACCTGTGATCCAGTTAACAAGGTAAAGCTAAACAGCTAAATTAGTCAGTTAGTTGGTTAAAAGTAGTTGGGGAGTGGTGGTGCAGAGGTTAGAGAAGGTGAGCCTGTGATCGAATGGTCACAGGTTTGACTCCTCGGACCAAGGACGTCAAAATGTGGGTGGGGAAGGTGAAACATCTGCACCTGCCTCATTTGCCCCACTCTTGGCCCTTGAGCAAGGCCCTTAACCTCCACCATCTGCTCCCCTGGGTGCCCCAGATAGCAGCTCTCTGCTCCACACAGAGTGTCTTCATGCGACTTAGTTCGTTGTGGTTATCCCTGAAGACGAGAGCAGTTGATCTTATTTTTTCCATTGGGGTTGATTGGTTTTGTCTTGAGATGATGTCATGTTAACTCTAGATTGAGTCATGTCAAACCAGTGCTTCTGCGTGTTCTCCTTTCATGGTTTATGTTTTACTATTGTCCTTTGCGGGGCGGCACGGTGGCGTGGTTGGTTGAGCTGCCACCTGTCAGCAAGAAGGTCACCAGATCAAACCCCTTTCTTGGAGCTTTCTGGGTGGAGTTTGCATGTTCTCTGCGTGGGTTTTCTCCCACAGACCAAAAAAACATGTTAGACTGATTGGTAACTCTAAAACAGGGGACTGCAACCTGCGGCTCTGGAGCCACATGTGACTCTTTGGTCCCGCTGCAGCGGCTCTTTCAAGCTTTGACCAAAACTGACAAAAAAACTGAATTTTATTGGTTGTTATAACAACTAAAAGGGCTAGTTTTTGCAGTTTTTGCAAATATATGAATACTAGAAACATTAAAAGGAGTAAAACACTGATTTTTTTTCAAAGTAGGATACATAATTTTCTACTATTAAAAAAAATCACAAAAGAATGCATAGTTTATTGTTTTTGTTTTTAGAAACTGGGCAAAACTTTATAATTTTTTCCTTCTTCACAAGAATCTTATCTTTTATTTTTGTCTTAGAATATAAAAATATCAATAAATGTTAAAAATAATTACTTTGTAGATATTTTTAGTTTTATAAAATCACCCATACTGTCCAGAAAAGTGCCTTCCAACAAACTTAAAGTGGCCCGTGGGCCACCAGTTGAGAATCCCGTTGTGGCTCTGAACAAGTTTAATTTAGTGAAGTAAGGGGCAGAAGTGGCTCTTCTGATTGTAGAGGTTGCAGACCCCTGACCATGACGCACTGCACCTTTTAACACAACACTCTATAGTCTGGCAAAATAAAACTCACTGAGTTGATGTGATGAACTGAAATCTTCACATTAAATATTTTATTAGGTGCTTTAAACAAGAAAAAATAAAACGAGGCTCTGGAGATGCTCTATAGTTTCCATCACCCATGAATCCAAACATTTAGCCCATTTTTTGTTTTGCTTGTTTCAATTCGTTCACTTTAAATCTGTAATATTTAAATATAAAAGTCCTCATTATGTCGGATTCGTTTCCAAAGCTGCTGCCATTTTCCATTAGGTGATAATCCACTTAGGGTTCCTGTTGAGGGTCTGCTCAGTGTGCTGTGAGACCATGCATTACCAGTCATATATTTAGAAATCCCATTAAGGATGATTATGAAATTCATTCTCCTGAGGTTACACAGAGACTCAACTCAAAATTATATTTTTTTTATTATTTGAGAGGAAAAACATTAAATTAAAACATCGCACAAAAGCATTCACTAAACAACATGATGCCTTCTCCACAACTTATCATGCAGAACTTGACAGTTCAGTTCTTTTTCTGTAGAAAAGTGATGAATACTGTACATAATATCTTACTGGTTGTAGCTCTTTGAACTGCCTTGTTTTCACTAATTAATCTGAGCAGATTGATAAATCCAAGTTGAACCAAGGCCAAAGTAGACGATCATGCTTTCTTAAAAAAACTGTCCTAAATGAGTTATAGTGCTTCTTTTAAATACTGTTTTTAAATAAAAATAAAAATTTGCTTGTCAATTTTGCATATTTTCCGCCATACACGTCGCATCAGTCTACATATATGTCTAATACAGTGGAAAAGAACCCAAATATGTCGGTTTGCCATATAAGTTGCATATGTGTCACCGCTGACTCATAGTGTTTGTTACACGTCACCGCTGACAACCTGAAATATAGGCCAGTGTTGTGCCAAAAATCAATTGGCTGCAGGAGCGTGCACAGGAGGACTTTAAGAAGAATTTAACAAGATTAACACTTCAATACAATTATTTGTTTGTTCAAAATTATAGTAAAGGTGTGTCTCGGTTTAACATTTCCTTAATACATGCACTTTAATGGTCAAATCAGCTGCTTTTTACCTGGGCGGTGCAGCAAAATGCAGCTGATTTGATGTTTGCTCCAGGAATTCTGGAGCGTGATGAAGGTGGCTTGGTATGGCAAACCACATGTCTCATTAATATCTACTTTTACCTATTAATGAGACATTTGGCTTACCATTTTATTCGAGGGCTCTTTAGTGGCTGAAAATGGTAGTGTTCAATACTTTGTATTTTCCATGTCAGAATGAATGAAATCATCAGCCAAAAATTTTAAAATATGAAAAAAAAAAAAAACATAAATACGTTGCTTCACTGTATAAGTCGCAAGCATGTTAATTTATGAAAAAAAAAAAACTGCAACGTATACGCTGGAAAATACGGTGCACGATTATTCTGACAGGACTATTATGATATTCATGCAGGAAGAGGTCCAAGCTACACCCAAAGTGCTGCAGTTGATAGCTGCTGCCTCTTTGCTTGCAAATGACCTTAAACTTTTATGTAAATATCATGCAGAGAGTAATTGAAATGATGTACAAATTCATAAATTAGTGTTTGTATGAATTGCTATGATTTTTTTATTTTTATTATTATTTATGTTGTAAGATGACAGCAGTCCACTTTGGTCTTTGTCTCACTTGACTTAGCTTTTAACTCATCAGTCCAGTGTAATTTAAACTCTATTTCTCCAAAAGTGTTTCCATTCAAAGAGCTATCTGCAACAGGTAAGATGTTAACTGTTCATAACCACACATGAAAAGCTCCGATCGATCCGTTTAAGATCTCTCCAAACCTCTCCTCCCTCAGGTCCTGATGCTGAAGATGATCTACAACAATTTGTCCTCTGTTGCGTGTAACTCAACGACCTCAAAATCCAGCAGCGCCTCAAACCAGGAGGCCCTTCTGGACTGTAACGTGTTTCTGACAGCGATACGCCTGGCATCCCTCAACCAGATCCTGGACCCGTGGGTCTACCTGCTCCTCAGGGAGATCCTGCTGCGAAAGTTCTGCATCATGGCCAATGCCGTCTCCAACTGCTCCGCGGAGGATCAGAAGGAGACCCAGACTGCTCTCGACACAGTTAAGCAGAATCAAGATGGCAACGACCTTTTAAAATCGCAAAGTAACTAGACTTGGACAGCGATTGCTGCCTAATGACTCTCAGACCGAAAGGCTTTCAGAGATATAAGAACATCTGACGAAACAAAGCAACAAAGGAATGGATGACCTTAACACAAGGATCAATGGGATCCAGACAGTTTTGTTTACAACACATTCCATTAGGAGCTACCCAACCAGCATGTGGATGCATGACTGTCCTCTTTTGCATTTGGCTGCTGTGCGGCCGCCAGACATTTCTCATTGCCAAGTTCAATACAGACTTCTGCCAGAGCCAGCATTAGGGGGCGGCTCAGACTGCCAAGAGGTGCATCTCATGATTTTTACTCTCAGCTACTTGAAGCTATCGGTTTGCTGAAGGACTTTCTATTTTGAATGTTTCTGAAAACGACTAAGTGCTTACATTTTCTTGTAAATACAGTATATATATTTTTTTTGCCAATCCACCCATAAAACACAAAGCGTGATAAAATGCTTGAAACTTGAGCAGTTGTTGATTGTACTGTTGTTTATTAGTGTCATAGATTTAGATGTTTCTGTGTGGAATTCTGATCGTCCCTGCGAGGTATCTGCTGCAATCTTGCTGCTCCCACGTGACCAGGAAGAAGAAATGTGAAGCTGCACTTGTAACGTGACGCGTGGCTCTTTTCTTTTCTGAAACTTTCGTGACGTCGAGCGTGAAAACGTTTGTGGTGACGAAATTTATAAAACTGTGGCTGCTGCTGATTTCAGATCTGAAGCATTCAAAATCGTTCATCAGCCTATTTGTTGCTAATCATTTGAGCAGCCGATAAAAACTTTTTTAACAAGCTATTTTTTATACTAAATCTAAAGCTGGGATTTTAAGTTTTTTTTTTTTTTTTTAACTATTGTGCAGTTTTACCAATGCTGATGTTTAGGAGTTACATGTTTAAAATGTTTAATGTTAATTTTTCTGTTCTTTATTTTATTTTGACAAGTTAGATTTAGATTTGATACACAAAAGGAAAAAAAAATGCAGAAATGACACTGTGAAATGTACTGTGAAGATTAAATTTATATATATGTATATATATATATATATATATATATATATAGTTTTTTTTTTTTTTTTTTAAATGACATCTCCAAATATTCCACCAATTCTTCTCAGAGTCAGATGAATTTATTTGCTTCAAGGCCGTTGGTCATCCTAATTATTCATCGCCTTTTAAGTGTAATCCGTCAGACGTCTCGGAGGAAACTTAATGTACTTTTCTGATGAGGAAACGTCATTTTAAAAACTGCAGCTCTTCTTGGAACCTGGTGTAAACCTGATCTTTTTGCTTTGACCAGGATTGTTTACTTCCACCAGATCTGCTTTCATCATGGCCGGTAAAAGACAGGTCAAGGTTGCAGCAGCGTTTGGTTGTCACGGTAACCTGCAGGTTAAGAAGCTGTCTCTCCTCTGAGCTAACCTTCTGTCTGCCTCTTCAACCCATCGACATGTACGATTAGGTTAATGCGATCCATCTTCGGTGTCTGCTTCTGCTTTCGTCTTTTTAACTGTGAAGAGACACCTAATGAACCGATCGGACACGGTTATCTCTCAGAGCCAAGTCAAAGATGATCCATTTCTGTTTTGGTGGAAAACATCTGCAGGACGAAGCTGAACAGATGTTGAGTTTCGCTCGAGTTGATCGTGCAGGTTGTCGGCTGGTGGTTCAAAACTCACAATGTTAAAAGAAAGAATATGTTCTGCAGGTCGTTGCCGACTTTATATGAGTCATAAAGCAAGGAATCAATTTCGCTCACGTCTAAGTGGCGTCACATTGATGTAAGTGGTTTTTAAACCTGAATGAATAGCCAAACTAATTGAGCATGTGGCCGTGCATTAAAAACATTTATCTTCAGCATATGTCTACTTTATGCAGCAGTTGTACCAGCTTAAAGAGCCGCCTTGTTGCTTTTATGTTCGCATTTAAAATTAAAGGCCTAACATTTCCTGAAGGAATGCACGTCACCCGCTCTTTTCATGCCAGAGGTAGACGCTGAATAGTTTACGGAAAATTTCTAAGAGATAGATTGTGTGAACTGCTAGGGCTGAGAATGTTTGTTGAGGAGCAGTCTCAGCTACTATCACACCAAACCTTAGCTTAATATAGCTAAAGTTAAATATGTTATAGCCATTTGTGTATGTTTTAAGCTCAGCTGGCTGTTGGCTTGACACCGTGAGGTCATGTAGTTGTAGATTTTCATTTCATTCATTTTTACCTGCCTGCCTTTGCCTTTTGACAGCAGACAATGATGAATGTTAATTTGTTAATTGTTGCAACATATGCCTCAATCACCTTCCACTTAAACGTAATAGCTCTTCATGTGAGCGTTCCAGCCTTCATTGCAGACGAAATAATGAAAAAATTATAATTAATTCCAACATGATACATTCCTAATGGATGCTGTAATAGCCAACGCAGTATTTACTGGGAGCACTTCCTGTGTCCTGAAGTACAATTTTGCTCGTGAATAATATAAACATTTGATCTAAGGACACCAGAGGAAAGTGAGATGAAAATATATATTTTTTTAAATGGATTTGCAATCTTGTAAAAACAAATTTGTTTGACTTTATTGAGACGTGTGCCAGAATTGAACTGATTCCAAAAACAGGTCGCTGCCTGCGTCTGTTAAAACACACACGCGTAAACACCGTCACTAATCAGCCACGATCATCAGAGCGGTCTTGATTTTTGTTCACTCACGTGATGAAACGATGCTCATTTGTGTCAGGACCAGTCCGTTACAGCAGAGAGAAGGCCCACAGAGTCCAGAAAAGCCAGCTCACTCACACCTCTAATGCATGGGAGTGATTTACTGATTGCCTTACGACCCTGATTTGTTGAGATTATTAGATAGGGAGAGAACGTCTGATAAAAATCTGCTTGAATGGCATTTTGTAGATAAACTTGTTTTTTTTTTTTTGTTGTTGTTGTTGTTGTTGTTGACCTTTTAATCTTGTAATAATCCATTAATTTTTGCTGCTGACTATCTATGTTGCTGATCTCATGCTGCTGATTTATTTCATGTTGCTGTGTTAATTCATACTCATCTGCTCACACAGACTCATGTTCGTGCTGCTGTTCAGCGTATTGTTTCTGTAGTAACGTATTCAGAGTTTAGCATATTAGTTCATATCTTAGATCTCATTACTGGTTTTCTTTTACAGTTTATACTTTTGTTGGATGTAACTGGGACCCTGCGTACATAGTTCCGTCCCAGCACATGTACCACATGAGGTGCGAATGACAAAAAAGAAACCTTGACCTTGACCTTGAATATGAGCTGGAATCTGTCAAAATGCATCATTTAGGTACTGGGGTATTTAAATTGTCTGCAGCAAATGAAACACGGACTCTGTTAGATATAGAATTGCATTTCAAATTATTTTGTACATTTATTTTGAATAAACTGTGCACCATATATGTATTTCAAACACTGTCACTTGAAAGACCTGTTGTCCTCAGGCTGTTTCTGGGAGCAGCAAGTTGGCCATCTGACCTAAAACATTTGATTGTTGTACATGACGATTGATTGTTTGCATGTGTTAAAAGCCTACTTCTGAGATTCCAACAGGAGGTTGGCTTGAAACAATGAAGGCTACCTGTGGGACATATCTGGTTGGCAGACTGTAGACTGAGGAAGTCCCCTGGATGGAGGACTAAGCATTTCTCACTTAAAGAAACTGGTCCAGATGACATGATTTAACCTTTTTTTCCAGTTAGTGTTTTATTTCTGTTTTTCTTTGGGGGAGTGATGACAGACTCAGAAACACTGTGTTCCAGTAACAGTTCACTGATCTGGCAGACCCCGATCCTCTGCTTCATTTCGGTGTTAAAAAACGGCTTCAAAGACTTGTCTTTTTAAGAAACATTCAATAATATGTATACAGTATTTAAAATGTATTAACCTTCAGGCTGAAAAAGGCACTGGAAAACTGCAGCTTAAGCCAAATTAAAGAGCTTATGCCACCAAAGTTGTCTTAGCAGCCAACATTTCATGCATAAATGCCAATAAATGTCACGTCAGTGATGCTTTTTGTTTTGAATGTCAAACGATGCTGCACACTCGCTCATTTACGTTTCCTCAAACTTTGAAGAAAAGCTAAACATATTTTTTGACAGGAGAACAAGGCTGTAAACAACTGCAGCCTCGTATTTTTGTCCTTGAAACGTTTAACATATCTGTCATAGACCAGCTTATGCAACTAGTCTCTGAGAAGAACGCAGAAACTTCTGCCTGCTTGTTTCTGAAGATTATCAGTCCATGAAATGCACCTTTGAGTCATTCTGCGTCATCGCCTCTGGCTTTCATATAAATTATAATTCCATTAAATGAAAAGAGCATATTTTTCAAATAATATTTGGGATTTTGATACTGCTGTAATAGATGACATCATTAGATGTTGAGCAATAGTTTTCACTCAGTTATAAATTTGGACTGAGAGCAGTGATTAGTGTTTTATAGGTCTCCTTAGGCCAAATGAAGCATTTTATTGTAGAAAAACAGCAGGAACGGAAAATCCTGGAGACTCAGTGGCAAACAATATTTGTTGGATGTAACTTATCTGTATTTATTTAAAAAAATCTAGGAGAAATACTATAATAATGTCTTCAATGTAAGATTGAAGCTAGCAGAGCAGATGAGCCATAAGTGACTAACTACCTAAAAAGACCCGAGGCATTAACACTGTTCAATATCTTTGTATAACATTTTGGTTTTTGTGCTACTGCTGCTTCTGAAAAAAAATCACGACGTCCAAGTTTTTTTGGTAAATGTGTTGAGCGTTGTGATTCTGTCAGATGCTGGCCACTGAAAAGCATGTACAGGCCTCATGTTGCTTGTGAACTTCATGCAAAGTGTTTCCAATGGGCCAATAAACAGATCAATGTGGTATTAAACTGTGTTACATGGTTTTTGATGAGGTGTGAAGGAAGTATGAGTTAATGCTTTTAGCCTGGTGCCTTGAAGCAACTTAAATCCTAAGAAATGCCTGAATCCTTTTTTTTTTTTTTTTTTTTTTTTTACTTTTATCATCCTCCTAAAATTTCCTCGACCTTGATGCACCAGCACAGCTGCAGCAGATTTATGAGCAGCACCCTCTTGAAATGAATCAACGAGCAACAACCTCACATGCAGAAGCAGCTCTATTAGATTTGGACGTGGTGACTGTGGAGCCCATTTGATTAAAATGAAACCACCGCCATGTTTGTGTGCAGTGATGTCAGCTCTGTGAAGAATTAGATCATCCCAGCAAAAGTAGCCTTCAGAAAATTAAATCATCCCAGTCCCTTAATTCTTCTCGTACGAAGTGAACCACCAGAAAACAAAAATATTTAGATTTTAATGCTTATTTTGCACATTTTCTAGAACATTACAAAGCAAAAAATGTGTTTTACAGATTGCTAGTTTGGGAAAAGTAAAAAAAAAAAGTTCTTCGTTTTTCTATTTTCATTCTTTTGCATATTTATTTTTACTTTTGGAAATTATAATAAAACATTAGAATTATTATGTTTTTTCCTGCTTTTACAGAACTTATATCATAATTTTCTGCATCCTTCTGGTATGTCTGGAACAGGTTGCACTCTAGTTTTTCCTCTTTATATTAGTTTACATTTGTGCTTCATTTGTTTCTGTCTCCAGTGTTGTTACCATGTTCTGAACCCTTCATCAGCACCTATGTGCGGTAAAATCTAGTTATTGTTTGGTGTATTCAGGTAAATCAAGGCCAAATCAAAAAGCTATAAAAACCAAACATCACATGTGATAAATACTTCACTTTTGTTGTCATGGTGCTGTTAGATCAGTGTGAATCCTCCCATCTCAACCAGGAATCTTTTTGTTTTGGACAGTATCTTCACAATCTTTTTCCATGCTCAGTGAAAGCCATCAGTCTTTGTTGTTGTTGTTGTTTTTAGGTAATATTTTATGAACGGCAGCTGAGCTTTTGACCAAAACTGATGTCTCTTCATCCACCTTTAGTGGCTGTTTATCTACACGTTTCTGTTTTCTTCATCATGGTTCCAGTTGATGAAACGCTCTTTGTGAGCACGGCATACTCTACTCGATGGTTATAAAGTATCTGTGGAAGAACAAAGACTTCCTGTGGGAACAGTAACACAGGGTTGCTGCATTTCCATTGCTCTTTTTCCTACTTGTAGATGGTTCTTTTGGTACACTATAATAATTGATAATAATAATAATAATAATTATTATTATTATAATTTGTGGGAGTGGTGGCGCAGAGGTTAAGAAGGTGAGCTAGTGATCGGAAGATCGCCGGTCCAAGCCCCGGTACCGACAACATCAAAAATGTGGGTGGGATAAGTGAAGCAGTCACACCTGTCTCCACCTTCATCTGCCCCA
>JARVGQ010000981.1:16577337-16587781 GCA_031762355.1 Hypsolebias martinsi | reverse complement strand
CACACGTTCACTCGAGAAGAGGATTGTAATTGTACAGTAATAAGTTTATATATTAACATGTTAATGATAATTGATTTTTGACTGCAACAATTTGATGAGAAAACTGACCACATGTTGATGGCTGTTTTAATAATCTTTTTGACCTTATCCTCAATCCTAACTATTTGAATTCCAGGTAAATACAGTGAATTTGATCAACAATAAGTTCTAATTGTATGCATTAGGTTATAGTTTAGTTTTCCAAAGGTCACCTCTCATTTTCATGAAGCAACTTCTGAGAATTGCACCAAGGGGTTTTATTGTTTAGAAATACAGTATTTTCCAAGAACCACTAACTTCTGAAGGTATGCAGGTAGCCAGAGGTTATTTTCCTGAAAACAAATATGACCTCAAACGCCCCATGTAAGGCAGTCGTTGCTACTTTTTTGTTTTTCCAGTCCTTGCCTTCATGGTTGAGTTGCAGGATTTTGCCACATTTTAAAACTGGACACATTTTCAGTACTGTATTCTGGCTCCACGCAGGATAATGCACTAAATGAACCTGCTGAGACATGAAAGAGCAGTACTTATCTTCAAATCCTGAGCATTGACGGACAAATACTCCGGTGGGACAGGGGGTCTTTGTGTCCAGACACGCTCTCTTATATAAATATCTTCCACATCCTGCATACGGGTCAGAAATATCTCTAGAAAGCTATGCACCAAATTCAACAGATTCCTGCTATTGTTTGTGTCTAAAGGAAGATTAGAAGTGATTGAGTGAGGCTTGTTGGAAAGAAGGTCCTCTGCGATGTTTCAGCAAAGTCCTTTAGCCCCACCGATGGAGGACATGTTCATCTCTATTGTTCAAGGACAAGGGGGATGGGACGTGCGTGGGGCGTCCTCTGTAATCCACTGGTTGTGCTGTAATTCTGTATTTTTCCAGTGGGGACCAGATTAACAGGGTGACTGCCATGTGTAATTATTGTCGCAGCCGTCCATTGTTGGTAAGATAATGAGTCTGTGTGCACACAAGGCTTAATTACACAAACCCAAATTAATTAATAGACCAAAGTTAGAGTTTCCAAAGGCGGGCCAGATCCACCTCGGCTTAATAACTCTGAGTCGTTCAGAGATGTCATGCTGTTTATCTGATATCCTTGATATGGGACATAATTGTCACTATTTCTATGAACTAGCAACATGTTTTAGCCAACTTGTGACACTTTTACCAAAGAAACTGAACTGGACTTCAACCAAAGTGTTACACTGGTTGCTCAAAAGATGCAGCTGATCAGCTTTTCAAAACACTAATTATTGGATCAAACTTTTTCATTTCAGGCGGTGAGACACTAACTCTTACTGGTAAATCTCGGCTGCTACAGCCCTATTTGCGTTTTGTCTTTTTTGCACGCTGTAGCCGTGACAAAGCCTTTGATGTTTTGCTATTTTGTTTTATTCATCTGAGCCACGGTGCAAGCAAACGATCAGTTATGTTCAAGTTTGTTGAGTTTGAACTTTAAACAGTTCTTTCTCTGAAGACACAGGAGTTGATCTCCTTTCATTTAAGGATTTGCAGCTGTCAGTGTAATGTGTATTATTTGCACTCATCATGATCAATAACTCTCTTGAGAACATTCTGCAGTGTCCCTCTGCTCATGTTTGTGATGCGTGATATTAATGGTCCCATGTAATCACTCTTAGTGTGACCAGTCAGTGAAGAACAGAAAGAACTGGTTGTTTTGATATCCTCATGGGCTGATTGATATTTTTACAGTAGAGTTGATATGATATGGTGACGTATCTCAAGCAAAGTCCTTGACTCAGATCCACTCCTTCCTGTCTGCAGCGGACCTTTTGATGACAGCTCGGACATGGAGTGGAGGAGCTGAGGCCTGGGCTGGAGGTTGTTCTAGAAAACTAACTTGTCCAGTCCCGAGAGATAGAGCAGGTCAGATTTTCACACGGATGAGAGCACTGATAACAGTGTAATCTTGTAACTGCATGTTCTGTGAATGCTGGACTGCTCTCCAAAGCTTTATGAAAGCTTTACAAAGAAATCTGATGAACTACACCTTGGTCTGTTTGGGAATCTCCTTTTTTCCAATGACAATAAAATAAAAAAAATTGTAAAATAATAAATAACTGGAAAATACCTGTCCTGCAACATGTGCAACAAGGAAAACCCATTCAGGAAATGTCTTTTACTACATCACTTCCAATAAAGTTGGAAAGTAAAATATAAATAAAATCTTAATAAATTGATTTTTGGTGTTTAGAACCACTTTGGCATGGCTGTCAGAGGAGTTGATAGGGGAGAGGGTGAGCACCAGAGGGCAAATCACCAGCAAATTGTTTTTTTTCCACTATGGAGTGTGCTGTTTGTGGGGATCAGTTTTGTTTGGTGGCTCCTCAGGTTGAAGAAGTCCTTTGGATGAAGGATGAAATGTCTCAGCACAAAAAAATAAACCATCCTGATTACCTGACTGAACATTGTTGGCTTTTTACCTATTGAGCATGAACTTTGATATTTTCAGTTTAGTGCTCTTTCCTTTCTTGTTCAGATGTATTTACTGTATTTTCATATTTAACCAAATACCCTAATCACTTTTGTAATGAAATGTTCCCAATAATTGTATTTGTTCTTTCTAGAAACACATCTTCTCAGTGTTGCACCATATTCCAGTACTCAAACTAAGATATAGTTAAAATACATTTTCTTCAACAGCTCGTTGCAGTTTGTCCTGGATGTGACTTAACTTTTCTCTGAAAGGTCAATATGAATAAACACTGAACCAAAGGAACAGCAAAGTCTTTGTCAAATCTTCCCCTGTGTAAATTTTCAAAATGCATCTTATCTTTCACAGCAAGTGTCAAAAATGACCTTTAAACAAACCTATTTAAAATTCCTTTTGTTGGGACAGTTTCCATTTAATCTTTGGAGGTCAGATCATGAATCATTTGCATATCTCTTTGAACATGGCACAAGTCTGCACCACAAACAGTGCTATATCACAGGAAGGTGAACATTTAGTCAGTTGCATTTTTAAATAAATACATATAAACAGAGTCTAAACTGTTCTTTGATGCAGATTTTAACTGGTAATTACTGTTTTGCATCAGTAAATATGTGGAATTTCTCTTTGGTTTGTCACGATAATTCCCGTTTTTGTTCATCTTTAAACTCAAGGTTTGAAATAAAGTAGTTTAATGACTATGTTTAAGTTACCTGTGAGGTGTACCTTTACTTATATTATCATTATTCTGCTCATAAGGTTGAACCCAGGCGGGGCCTAGAGACTCCAAAGTAAAAAAAAAATTGTTAATTTATCTAAACAACAATAAATAAAAGCTGACGTGGCAGCAAAACTTATATTTCTAGATGAGGAGACACGGAAGACAGAACATGACACCTTAAAGGACAATGCACAGACAAAGGAGGAACACAGAGACACTGACTTCATGCAGACACGAGACAGAATGACAAAGACCAGGAGTGAGTATGATTACAGACAGGTGAGACAGGAGCTGAACACAAGGAGAAGGAACACTGGGGAGTGCATGAAACACGAGGATACAGAAAAGACAAAACCCAGAAATCTAAAAAAGCTAAGTCTGGTCCTCTGGACATTCAAAAAACAAAACAAAACAAAAAAACCTTGCTACTCCTGATTGTTACTCCTTGATATACTGCGTAGTGTGAGGAGAATACATTCAGCTTGCTTACAACAACAGCATGTGCAACAAAATAGCAGAGACAGTGTATGTTCTTCTAAGATTACCACTAAGATAGTTGTGTACAGTGAACAGTGAAAGTTTGCGTCACATCTGAAACAACTTCCTAGCTTTTAAACTATGTGAAATTTAGACTGAGGGTGCCATGTTGTCATCGATATGCAGATTGTGGTATTGGGGCCCTGAAGGCCTCACTTTCCCCCCTGGGAAGCTTTTATCAGTGAGGTCAGACTTGAATATTGCTCATGGTTTTCTCTGTACCAGGTGTCTTTTTCACAGAGATTCGTCTGAAATAAAGAACTGCAGGTCAAATTTTTCCACTGTACATGTGTGCTTTTCATCAACGTACTCTCCACTGTCTACCAATATACTAATCAGTGTATGAATGAGAATTTAAAATATGTTACATATAGGGAGTAAACATATATAAATTAAATCAATGTGTGTGTGTGTCTGCAAAAGTTGTGGATTCTTCACCACACAAGTAATTGCTTGTGCCTGTGAGTGTGTGTGGGGGCACCCGCTTCGAATGTTATCAGTCATTAAATGGTCGTTATTAGTTGTTATACCCCCATAGGTTGACTGACCCTCCTGTACCTACTAATAGGTTTAAAGGTATGTTCTTATTGCTGATAACAGGGTCAAGGGGTTAGGTTCAGAGTCAAGGGTAAGGGGGTTAAGTTTAGGGTCAATTAAGGTTAGGTTTAGGAAAAGGGTTAAACAAAGCTAACAAAAACAAACACGTTTTTTGACTTGGGTGAAGCTGCATATTATCAGCAATAAGACCATACCGTTAAACCTACTAGGAGGTACAGGAGGGACAGTCTGAACGTATGGGGATGATAACAACTGTTCAGTGCCCTGATGACTTCTGTTTGACTTGGTGCTATATAAATACAGTTAGTCCTCGAGTTACGACGGTCTCGAGTTACGACGTTTCGTAGTTACGACGCACCTCCCACTGACTATGAATAGCCTTATTTCGAGTTACACAGTGCCGTTTCTCTTGTGTGTGGGGTGTTAATACCTTTCCCTTTAAGACCCTGTGGACTCCTCCTGCTTTCTGGCGTCCATTTTGTTATCGGAAACAACAACGTGCCCGCTGGAGGAGCTCATTCGGGAGTGACGTGAGGGAAGTTGCTGTGTTTGTTTGTGCTCCAAGGCAGTGCAGCCTGTAAAACGAGCAGCTCTTGTTCTAATAAACTCCATTGGTTGGACTTACCTGTAAACACGCCTGACCGAGGTGGATTGGATTTTAAAGAAAAAGAGAAAGAGCGGCGGAGGGATACAGGTACTGTTTTTTTTTTTACTTTTTTATTTCATTATTAAACATACTGTGCAGTATTTTATGTGTTTTTTTTTTTTTTGATAATTATGTAGGGTACTGTGTTAGCTAACTGCTTGGAAATACAGTACTGTATATGTTATGGTACAGAATGTACGCTGGTTTTGTCTTATGTTGAAAAAAACCGTGTTTACATCGCCGCGTACCATGCACGTTCCGACTTACGTCAAATTCGGTTTACGCCGCCGCGTGAGAACGGATCCGTCGTAAGTCGAGGACTACCTGTACACTGAATTGAATTGAACAACTAATAATGGCCATTTAATGGGCTGATAACATTCGAAGCCGCTGGTGGGGGAGTGGGAGGGGGCCATTTGTTTGTCAACCTAATTAAAGGTGGATATTTTTTCATTCATTCATACAACCTTTATTTAGGCTGGTTAATCCCATTGAGCCTCGAGGACTCATTTACAACAGAGACCTGGTTTCAACAAAGAAACAAACTATTAAAGATAGTTCAGCCGTGAGTCTGTCAGTTTTACCGATACTGAGTTAAAATTCAGTGTGGAAGTACCTGAGAGCTTTTACACTAATAGATTAGGGGGGAATTTAGTTTAAAGCCATGGTATGAAAGGTGGTGGGCAATATGCATCCCCTCAATGAATGGTTGTATAGTTTTGACGCTGACCCTGAGAAATGTTGAGTTCCTCAATAAAATACCAGTAAGTCAAACTATGACAACATAACAGGAGTAACTGAACTTTAAATACTCCATCTTAAACTCTACTAAGTTCTGTCCTCACTTCAATCTGCCATTTCTAAGAGAAGACAGCTTCTCTCAAACTTTCTTCCCCTTCACTTCTCTCATCCACTCCTGAGGTTATCTGCATCTCAAAGCAAAGGACAGAAGAGCGCTTTTATCGTTTAGTGGCAAAGCTTCCTCAGGGAAGAAATGCAGCTGATCTACC
Organism: Hypsolebias martinsi; assembly: GCA_031762355.1. Taxonomy (NCBI): domain Eukaryota; kingdom Metazoa; phylum Chordata; class Actinopteri; order Cyprinodontiformes; family Rivulidae; genus Hypsolebias; species Hypsolebias martinsi. Next base: position 16,581,814 of record JARVGQ010000981.1, on the reverse strand, counting down.
AGCGTGTGAAATCCTTCTGGAGGATCACGTTGGCTTCTTCGTGGGTGAACCTGAAATGAGCAGATCCTCTGTATCACACTTCCTCACTTGGGTCAATTCAGGTTTTTTTCCACCTAATGAGATCCATCTTGTGGCTGAAGTTCCCCTTTAGGATGACAGAGCCTGGCTCTGAAAGATATAACTCTTTACGCTCCACAGGCAAAGTTCACTCTCATGTCCTAATTTCTCTTAAGAACTTTTGGAATTGTGTGAAAATTAGTAATTCAGGGCACGACCTTCTGTGGACAGAGTTGTGAAAACGCATGTTTCAATTTTTCTGTGTTTCAACAAACTGTTTTTCTATATTTAGTATTCATGGTTAGTCCACCAATAATGATTGCATTTACTGTAAAAATTATTCAATGCAAAAACATTATATGTCAGGAAATTAATATTTCTTATCATTAAAAATACTATCTTGAGATTATTATCTCTCAGGCAAATAATGTGGACACATTTTAAATATTAAAGGCCACACATTAACTGGAGGGACTGCTTATTGCCCGTCATCTTTCCTGTAAGAGTTTTACACTAAAATCAACTCATTTTGAGAAATTATGCTTTGCTGTAGTTATTTTGGTTAAATCCTTATAAAGCACATTATGCTTGATCTCATGAGATAATTCAAGATTTCACATGTACTCTTTTTTTCTTGCTGCATCTTCTTTTGGCTGCTCCCTTCTTCATTTGTTGCCACCGTGAGCAAACTTGCATGACGATTTGGCATTTGTTTTTGCACTGGATGATCTTCTTGACACAACCACTGAGCTACCCCAGCCCTCTGTGGGGAGCTGCTATCTAGGGTATTCAGGGGAGCAGATGGAGGATGGGTGTTAAGGGACTTCTCAAGGGCCCAAAGTAGGGCACTCTCCCCTTAGGACTAGAGCTGCATTCGGTCCCAAAAAAATCCGACCCGACCCGGCCCCAGCCCGTATCATTTCCGAACCCCACCAGACCCAACGACTTAACAGTAATTACAGGTCCAAACCCGGAAAAAAAAAAAAAAAAAAATTAATTAGGTTTTGACTGCTTATATAATAATTAATGGTCGGCGGACACACCTGGCTGATTAAAAGGGGGCAGAAGATCGGAGCTGATGGGGTGTTTGTCCTTTCATGACCGTCGAAGCACATTAAACCTTTTCTTCTGCCTGCATTCTGCATTATTCAGACACAGACCCTGCTCTGACATGTCAAATATTTTGGGATCTCACCTGTTTGGGTCATCGGCCGCGCATGTCAGCTGAGTGCAGCTGAATCTTTTTTAAATTACACCACCACCCTCTACAGGAAAGAACAAGGATGTCTAATTTGTTTGAATGCCTTTCTTTACTTTAACTGAACTTTCTTTTATTTCTTTCGAGGCTGGTCAAATGACCATGTGCGGCAGGTGATTGTATGGCAAGCCATGTTGCCATATAATTGGATCGTCAGTGATGCGCGTCTGCTAACGCAATCAAAACCCGACACCGGCCCAGCCTGCACATTAAGCACATTATTATTGCCCGGGCCCGGGATATCTCTACTTGGGACCCTGTGTACACAATTTCGTTCCACCTCATGTACCACATGTGATGCGAATGACAATAAAAAGCCTTGAACTTGAATTTTACTTTAATACATTAAAATTTAGTAAAATATTTGTATAACTGACTGCGTTATGTACATTTTTGTGGTGTTTAAGGTCAGTAGCGGGTGATAATTATTAAAACACCTGTTTACTAAAGAGCACCAAGCATTCTGTGCAACACAAAGTTTTCCAAATGACTGTATGATGAGTCCAATGAACAAGATGATCTTCATCCAGTGGATGTGCTCCAACATAATATTTATGCTTTGAACATAATGAAGCACAGAGCTTAGCGCAGTACTTGATTATACCTGTTTGTCTCACCCTGATGCCTGCAGAGCAGGATGCTGCTGAGGCGGCTGCCTGTGTAATCCTTCCTTCACAGCTGTCTCATTTGCTCACAAAATATCACGACAGCCACCAACAGACTACCCGCCACGTGAAAATGCCATCAGTTGCATTGGAGGCAAACAGTCATGGCAACATGTAAACCTCTAGGAGTTAGCGCTAATACCGGTTTCCTGCTGTGATGGAACATCATGTTACCGCACAATGTTCAAAAATTAGATGCTCCTTTATTAGAGGAATGGCTCGAGACAGTGTGCTGATAATATTGATGAAAAAAAAGTGCACTACATTATTGCAGAGCAAACAGAGAAATGTACAGCATCATGTCTTTCTTGCATAATTGTACACACTTCATCAGCTGTAGTCAGCTTTTAGTCATTGCTGCAAACAAAAGCAATCCCTCAAACAAATACAGTATAATAAATGTTAACAAATAGAATCATGACCTTCCTCAATGGTTTGTTCCATTCCCTGAACTACAAACTGGCTAAGAAAAAGTGCAAACTCTAAATCTGACAAAAGTCTAACCCTGAGAGTTAAGGTAAAACAGAGTTATGAGAGTTGGAGTTATTCTTTTCTTTGGAGGGTGACTTGTCTGCTTTTGAAACTCTGCAGAAGCTGATCACTGTCTCTGGAGTCCAGATCGTTTTGTCCCGGTCGATGTGAGCCTATTGAGACACATGTTCCAAACAGATTCACCGCCTGCGCTTCACTTCTACGAAAAGGCTGATGAAGCCTTTTGTTGGGAGCAAATGCAGCAGAAAATAATTTACTAGGTAATGCATTTTGCTTCATGAAGCGTCTCAACGACTAATTGAATCACTGCAATAGAAACGATTGTCGACGTATTAAACATTTTATTCATTTCTGTTTTTATTCTATCTGATTTTATGCAATATTTCTCTTCTTACATTAACAAGTTAACAAAAATAAAACATCAAATTGAAAAATTTAACAAAATAAATTTCCTTGAAATGGAAAATCCTTGCAATGACATGCAGGATTTCATACTTTTAAACAAATTAAACCAGAACAGAACAATTTTACAGCATTCAGTAATAAATTTGTCATCAACTGCCAGCTTGTATGCTTTTGTACTGTAATAAGATAAATGTTAACATTAAAAAAAATAAGGAGACCATGAATAACTAGAAAATTTTAGAAAATCTGATGATCTATATTTTAATTAAATTTAAATCTATTGCATTTAAATTAATTATTAATTTAACAAAAAAAAATTACAGAATAAAACAATTACCCTAAAATGTTCTGATCAAAGTCAACTTCAACAAATCCAAAAGTTATCAAACCTAGAAGTAGTCTTGTACTGAAATAAATTTGACAATTTAAAATGACTAAGAAGAGAATCAACCAAAACATGGAGCTTAATGCAACTCATGAAAAAAAAAACTTTGTATTAAGTAAACTCCTTTTCATTTGTTTAGAGTTTGTTGCAGCAATTTCACACCTAATCAAACATTTAACTGTGTCAGATCTTACAGTGCATTCTAAAGTTTAGACCCAATAAATCACACTGTTGTTTTCTAACAGGATTATCAGTCTTGTTTAAATGTGGGATGTAAATACATTAAAGAAGAAGAAGGTGACTTTGACCATACAGGCTGTGCAGGTCAGACTGATACGAGATTGATTTGAAATAAAATTTACAGCTGCATTGACCTTTACAGCATCACAAATTATTACTCTGTGTGACCAAAGGGACACACTTTAGAATATCCTTTCGAGGAAATGATAATTACTAGAAGAAGTCATTTGAAAAGGCATTATGGAGTTCACTCCAGAACAGTGATTTGAGCTCACTCAGAGAAAGAATACACTGTACGGAGACAAGACTTGGCAACAAGATGTCTGAGCTCATAATTTCCCCCTCAGCACCACAAGTGGGATGTGAAGACAGTAGGATCCTTCATACTAAATCATTTTACACTTCAGAGGCTTAGGCCAACTGTTGTGTGAGAGGAGAAGGCAACAACTGTCCAAAAACATTTTGCAAATGAAGGGGGATTTCCTAAAGAAGGCATCGGGAAGTTAAAACAAGTCAAAAAGTACAGCTGGTTCATGTCAGCTCAAATCAAAATGAGAACTGAAGCTGTTTAATCTGTCGACTGGCACAGCTGCCACCTCTCAGCGAGCAGGTCGCCGGCTCAAATCCCAGTTGGGGACCTTATTCTGGGTGGCGTTTGCATGTTCTCCCTGTGCATGTGTAGGTTGTCTCCGGGTACTCCAGTTTCCTCCCAGCGACTAAAAACCTGCATGTTAGACTGACTGGTAACTCTAAATTATTTCGAGGTGTGAGTGAGAGAGTGAATGGTTGTTTGTCTTGTTTGTCTCCATGTGTCCCTGATGGACTGGAGACCTGTCCAAGGTGTCTCCTGCCTCTCACAGTCACTGCTGGATAGAGACACCAGTGACTCCCGCGACCAGAAAAGGAAGAAGTGGGTAAAGATGATGGATGGATGGATGGATGGATGGATGGATGGATGGATGGATGGATGGATGG
>JARVGQ010000981.1:16498355-16513523 GCA_031762355.1 Hypsolebias martinsi | reverse complement strand
ATTTTAACGATCCAAAATCACGTTTTTGGATCGTTAAAAGAAGCTAAGCTGAGAAGCTAACTGGCCGACCTCGGGGAAAACCTCTGTCTTGTCGAAGCTCCAAAATTCATGGTTGAAACCTGTGTCTTCGTTGTTGTTGTCCGCCATTTTGAGAACCAAACTAAAGGAAGGTGTCTCGTTCCTTTTTGTCACGTCAAGGGCCTCCCTCCCATTTTTCTTAGAGACACACTGCTCACTCTCTCACTATCCATCCTTCGGTTCAAACAGTCTTATACTGCCATCTGCTGGTTGAAAAAGGTTCTACACCCAAAACAAATAACCAACATTTATTTTCAAATTTGACAGTAATTATTCATTATTGTCAAATTTCAAACAATATTATAATTTATCGCAATAATTTCTGAGACAATTAATCGCCTATCAGAATTTGTTATCGTGACAGGCCTACTGTAAAAACCTACCATACAATGCAACTTTATTTATAAGCTTTAAAAACAACACCGTTGGCCAAAGTGCCGTACACTGATAACACATAAAAACAAACATAAATCTATAAATCAATTGAAACAGTAAAAGTAATGAATTGTTAAAATAATAAAAACGGTTAAAATTTTTTAAAAAGTAATAAAAATAAATAAAACATATTTTATATTGTGTGTGCCAACAGGAGTTGTATGTGAAAGAGGTGTCTCCACATAAAGTGAACTTGCTTCTAGTAAACAAAGCAGACCTGCTGACCAGGGAGCAGAGGAGAGCCTGGGCCAGATATTTTGAGGACCAAGGTCTGAGGGCGGTTTTCTGGTCAGCGCTGGCTGAGAGCAACAGGCTGGATGCAGAGGAGAAGGTGAGGAGGGACGAAGATGAGCTGTACACTGAACAGTTTTTTTTTTTTTTTTAATTATCAGATATTTGATATCGTCACACTTTCTTCTACATTTGTCTGGCTCACAGGGCATGGAAGTGGACGATCCAGAATGTGCAGACAGTGACCCAGAAGCAGATGGGTCGCCACGCCACGAACACCTGAGCCAAAAGGTGCCAGACAGAGAGGACACGGAGGAGGACGAGAGCGATGAAGAAGAGCAGGAAAACGTGACTGTGGATGAGGAGGACTGGCAGACCTGCTCAGAGGGTGAGGAGGAGGAGCAGGAGGGAGAAGGAGGAACATCCAGTGAATCCTTTCACAACTCGAGTCGGCTGCTGCAGAAGGATGAGCTGCTGAACGTGTTTAAAGCTGTGCACAACGGGCCCAGATGTAAAGAGGAACAACTGACCGTGGGACTGGTGAGTAAAATAAAGAATCAGTTTAAGATTTAAATGGATTCGTTCATTCATATAAAGCAAATATAATAACAATAAACTGGTTCAGATTGTTTTACCTGCTTCTTCAGGTTGGGTACCCCAACGTGGGAAAGAGCTCCACCATCAACACTATCCTAAGGAACAAGAAGGTTTCTGTTTCAGCCACACCTGGACACACGAAGCACTTTCAGGTACATCTCAACACGTTGCGTGAGATCAGTTCAGAGAGCATCAGCTGAAAGTTTTTTTGTTTTTTTGTCTTCGTTAACGCATAAACAGACTCTTTACGTGGAGCCAGGCCTGTGTCTCTGCGACTGCCCCGGTCTGGTCATGCCCTCGTTTGTCTCCACCAAAGCCCAAATGATCTGCTCCGGGATTCTGCCTATCGACCAGATGAGGGATCATGTACCTGCAGTGTCTCTCATATCCTCTTATAAGAAAACGATGAACTTTTGCTGTCGCTGCGTTTTTGTTTCATCTAAATTCACCCACATGGTTTCATGTTAATGTGCTGACAGTAAGCGGAGAAGACTTACGGATTAGAAGTTGCTTGCAGAGCGTTTAGTCCTTAATGGCGTTGCCACATCTGTCACATGATTCCTCGGCACGTGTTGGAAGGCACGTATGGCATCAACATCATCAGACCGAGAGAGGATGAAGACCCCAACAGGCCTCCCACCTCTGAGGAGTTCCTGATGGCATACGGATGTGAGGCCTACACACATTTATGAACATTAAGTCAAAACTTGTACTTTTGAACTTTGAGTCAATGCGCCTACACTTAGTTAGCTGAAGATTAATATATATCTTTTGACTGCATGCTTTCTCTTTACGTTTCCTAATTTTATAACCACTCCTGTCTGTGTGAATATGCCATGAATAAAATGTTGCATATTTCTTTCCGTTTCAGACATGAGAGGTTTTATGACGTCACACGGACAGCCTGATCAGTCCCGATCAGCTCGGTACATCCTGAAGGATTACGTCAACGTCAGTTCCACCGTTTGAGCTTTTTTTTTATTGACAGCTAGCCTTTTTTTTTTATGAGAAAATGTTTTAATCTGAATAAATCTAGTATCATGGACCAGTGCATCAGATCACACAGCTTTAAGTTACTTTGGCAAATATATTTTGTGTAAATCAGTAGACACCATCTCCATGCTTAACGTATTTCTCCTCAGGGACTGTAAAGTTTACCTAACACGTGCCCACCCTGACATTTCTCCTCACAGGGGAAGCTTCTGTACTGCCATCCTCCCCCACACATTAATCCTGAAGACTTCCAGCCACAGCACAGCAAGTTCCACCAAAGAGACTTGGACAGATGTGACCCCTCTGCGCCAAGACACAAACAACTCAAAATCAAAAGAATCGAAAACGTTGTTGACAAGAACTTCTTCCATCAGGTAAAACACAATCTTTGACTTTATTTTTTTAAGGAAAATTCCTGTAGAACCGTTTGTAGTTGTTGATTATCATGACATTAAATGCCCCGACTGTGGATTTTGCAGGAAAATGTGCGAGCACTCACCAAGGGAGTGAAGTCTGTCATGGGCTACAAACCAGGCAGTGGACCTGTTGGACCCGGGAACTCTGAGCCAGAGGTGGTGGTGGGAAAACCCTGGAAAAAACACGGCAACAAGAACAAAAAGGAGAAAGTACGCCGGCTTAATAAACATCTGGATGCTTGATGATGATCTGAAATCTTTTTTAATCAGATTTTTTTTTTCTGATGACATAAAAACTGACATGATTCCATAAGAATTTAATAGATGCTGAAGAGTTCTGGTTGATGAAGACCCCTTAATCCTGTGATAGTGAAGAGGTCTTGATCTTAACTGATGAGCTGCGTCATCTGCCAGGTGCTGCTCTGGTTTAAAGCGTTTGAACAACCAGATTTTTTTTTTTCAGCAACTGTTTGGACTTTACATTCAGACTGTGCAAAACATTCTATTATTTGAAGCTTTTACAACAAGCCAGATGGTTTTTATTAAACCGTTAATTGATAGATTATGAAATTCTGCCATTCTCTGCTCGCAGAATTGATTTATAGCACCATAATGAACTCTTCTTTGCTGCTTTAGTACAACTTTTGTCCTAATAAAGTTCCGTTTCAGAGAGGAAAAAAATTAATAAAAAATATGAACTTTCATTTTGTGTTTTGTGAAGAATGTGCATTAAAAAAAGCACAAGATTCTGTAAACACCTTGTAAAGTGGTTTAGTTTTTGTGCGCAGTAAAATATAGTTTTGTTTAGTTCTATTATGAACATTCAAGTTTTTACTTTAATGATGCGTCTTAATCTCCATCAACCAAACAGAAATTATTGCATATTTTTGCATTAATAATAAAGCATCCATAGTAATATTAAAACATCCATATGGTTGAAGATTAATAAACAAGCTTGAATATTAATTAAAATAAAGCTCATTATTTGTTCTGATTGTGTTGGAACATTTAAGACTTGCATGATTTTGATTCAGTTAAGTTTACGTATTTATATAGCGCCAAGTCAAGCATAAAATTCAGTTTTGCGTACATTATGCCATTTTTTTAATTACAGTATTATTATAAATGTCAATTGGTAATCTATTTAAGGCAGGAAGGAAGTCAGCAGATTGTGCTGAGTCTTCATTTTGCTGCAGTCTCCCAAGCTCAAAGGCAACAGTGGAAAGGAAAAACTCCAAAACAGGAAGAAAACAGCAGAACCAGGCTCAGGACAAGTGGCCATCTGCTTCGACCGACTGGGTTTGAGAGGAACAGGAAAGAAGTGGCACAGAATGGACATGAACAGGTCCGAAAGACAACAAAAAAATGTTTTTAATTTGATGAAATAAGGTCAATTTGTCCTCCAGTAGTCTTAAGCCTTTAGCAGCATAACTATGGGGTAGGTCAGGAAACCCAAGTTGACCCTAACTGTAGGATTTATCAAAAAGGAAAGATGTGAGCCTATATAAAAGTAGACAATGTGTTGATTTCACTTATATTTTGAATTTCAGACAGACTGGAAATACAATGCTTCAATACTTGGAATAAGAATAAACAATATTTGAATACTGTATACTGTATATATATATATATTTGGAAATAAATGATTCAAAATGTTTAGAAACGAGCACTTTTGCATTATTGTACATCATACAAAGTAAATGGTATTAAAAACCCGAAGAAGTTCAATGTTACAGATGATTTTCAAACATCAGGGCGGTACAGACAAATATCTAGGTTGAGTCCTGGCTGTATGTCCGTGGCTGTTTTTTGGCTCGGGCTCGTTAATAGGTTCAGATCTTACCTGCGCAGGTGGGTCTCAGGTTGCCCCGCCCCCTCCGGACACGAACCCAGACCTGCTGTTGATTAAACATGAAGTAGCCTCAGTGTCTCTTCAGTGTAACTGGAAAATCAAGCCATTTAAGATGGATGGAGGTGCTTCGGTCCCTGACAGCCCCCCCAGGTGGAGCTCGGACAGTTTCCTCGCGCTCTTTGCCTTCTGGCTTCATTCAGTCTCCACGTGCTTCTCTGGGGACGCGGACAAACTTTGCGTCCCGGTGGGGCTCACTTTGCTCTCTGCTCTGCTGCTGCTGCTGTCAGGTCTGCTGTAAGTCAAACGCACAGTTGACTTCTATCATTCTAATGATTCAGACCTGGTGGCAGGTGCGTCACATGGTTTAACTCTTTCATTTAGGATCGTGTGCCAAAGGTGCAGCTTTCGAGGGGAATATTCTGGGGAGCCCATCGTGATGTTTTACAGCTTCCTGGGGAACCTGTGCAGCTCTGTAGGAGCCGTTCTGTCCAGGCAGCTGCACATACAGGTGACATGATAACACCTGGACTAGTTTGAATATGTTGCGCGCAGCAGCTCATATCTCTGTCTGCAGGTGTTCATGGCTGTGTTTGCAGCTGGGATGGATGCTGTGAGCTGCGTTTCATGTTGCCTCCCTGCGTGCCTGTGCTGGAACTCAAAAACACGTAAGGAAGCGCAATTAACGACGCAATTAAACCATAGCAGCAGGGGCGCAGCAGGGGAGGAGGTGGGCGAGGGCTGCTCTGGCCCCCCTTTGCTGGCCACCTCACTGGTCCGGCCCCCCCATGACCAGACAGGCTTTTATGCATAATCCATCATTTTGTAAAATATCTAATGAGCTTCTTACTGGATTTTATTGAAACAGTCAGTAAGTAATCATTAAATGTACAACTACAAATAAATAAGTTTTAGAGTCAGTCTAATTCAAGATAGCTGCTGGAGCTTTTTTTAATTATTTTTTTTATCTTTATTGAAAAATTACAAAACAATACAATAAAATGCAATATACAGTAATGAAATACAGCCGCTGAGACAATCATTTACAATAACATATATTACATAAATATATTAAAGAAAGCACATAAGGTGCACGCTTTAATGACCTTCGTGTTGGTGGAATATTTAATAGCTTTGATATAATGTTTGACCTCATTTTCAAAAATGGAGATGAGGTTTTTGATTAGTGTATCAACATTCATGACTATGCCATTTGGCTAGGTATATAATAAGATTAATAATATAGAACTCTTTTGTTTTTTTAGCTGTTGGGTGGTCAGTGAAGCCAAACAAAACATGTTCAAAGCAAAGTGAGAGATCTAGTTGTATAAGAATAGAAATTGAAATACAAATACTTTTCCAAAATTGAGTCGAGAAGGGGCAAGACATGGCTGCTGGAGCTAATCAGCTTTAGCAAACACAACAATGGTGAAAACTCTGGCTGTAGTGAGCTTTATGTTTTATGTGGTAGTAGCTGAGCTTCGTCCTTAACAAATTCACTGAGTGCTAACAGATTGTGCAAGGTCCTTAGCATGCAAGGTGGCAAACATGCATGCAACAAGCTGCTAGCTTTGGTTTTACCTTAGAGAAGGGAGGACAAATGATGAGCTAAGTACTGTAGTTACTCTGCTGTTCTCTGTTAGTTATATCAACCGTGAAGGTAAAAAACAAGAAAGTAGGCGATTCCCCTAACTTTTACATGCAGTCAGGGTTCTCAAGCTGTGGTGCAGCAGCTACTCAGGACCTCTTTAAAAAGAAAATGATCCATATACTGGTCCTGCTTGATCTTGTACCGAGTCACAGGAAGCAGGTTCCTGAGTCCAGTGGTTATTTGACAAGAGATTGTGTTAAGCCTGGACAGGCCACCAGTCAGTCGCATGACCGGTATTAGCTATTTGTAAGTTCAACAACAAGCCGGTTTTTGTATCCTACGCTAACCTAAAAGTAAAACAACCAGTCGATGTATGAAGTCTGGACTGACTTTCTGATCTGAGGGAGAAGTCCATTCATCACAGCTTGACAGAAGATGGTTTCAAAAGGTGTGACCTCGTGTCCTTGTTGCCAGTCTCCATCAGGCATGTCCACCCCCGAGTGCACCTTGAACACAGGCAAAAGTCGATTTGCATAGTCCTGGGGGTTCTCATCTGCTTTCTGGACTGTGTTTGCGATGTCTGAGTAGCGTGGGATGGCAGGAAATGCTGTTTCAATGCGGTCAAGGATACGTTTCAAGTTGGTGCGGTATCCTTGGTTTGCATCATGGTTTATGGCGATGTTGCAGAGGTGTTGTCCCTTGGTCACATCAAACAAATCGATGTTGATGGTGTTAACAAATCCCAGTCCATACACAGCGGCCAGGATGATCTTTAGTTCACTTATAGAGGGTCGGATCACACAAACCATTTTTTCTATTGCATCAGCTATGACTCTCCCTCCTCGTGCTATGTCCGGCAAGTGCTGACGGGCCATCTCCACCAACGTGGTCTGGGGCCAGGCTCTGTAGACCAGTTGTGGTCCATTTGCACCCCCCACTTCCATCATAGGGGCGGTGTAGACGTGTGCGTCCTGGTCTTGTTCCTCAGGGCCTTTTTTCTTTTGTTTTTGCTGTTGCTTCAATGCCGCAATCTTTTCCTCCAGTTCCCGTGCCACTGCCATCAGGGCATCCTTCTGTTGGTTTATTTGTGCCTTGTGTCGGGTGTTCTCTGCTGGTGGGGAGGATGGGACTGTCTCTTCGGGTCTAGGGTCGTCTGTTTGACCCGATGCAGCGCTTGGGTCAGCGCTTGGCCCCGGCTCTGGTTCGGGTTTGACGTGGCCCTGGTAGTCATCATCAATGTCCAGGCTCCAGACTGGGCGTGGAGGTTGTGGTTCAGGCTCAGAGGTCTTCGTCTTTTTTGTCTTTTTCATCACGGGTGGCACGTAGGGCGGTGGTGGTGCATTGAAGTTGGCCAGGGAGGGATACAGCGGTGCCGTGGGAGGTGAGGGACCATCGGACTCCGATGCATGTGAGAGAGGGACAGAAGGAGAAAAAGAAATGGTTAAGGATTTTGTAGATGTGTCTGTCCCTTTCTTATTTTTCTTTCCTATTGTTTTTGTCTCTTGATTTAGAGCCTCCTGGTTTGCTTTCTCAATTTTCTGGGTCATTTGGTAATTTTTAGATGTCACCTTTTGATTTAAAGCCTTTGACTCATTTTTCCATACCTTAAAAGCTTGCTCGTGATTGGTCATTGTCACAAGTGTGGCCTGTGGAATTTTCTTCATGCTACACATTTTTTGTTTTTGTCTTAATAATTGTTCTTCTAATTTTTGAATTTCCTCAGGATCGAACGATCCATTTTTGGGGAAGTTAAATTTATGATGCCACTGTGGTACAAAACTAAGACAATGATCTCCATGTAATCGACGCATTCTGTCCACTTCTGGACCGCAAGGGATGTATTCTTTTTCTTTGCTTTTCCCTGCACCCATCTTGGTTTGATTAAATTCCGTTTTTTGTGTGCGCTCTGTTTTTATTTTATACCGCGGTTTCCTTATGTAATATTATTTCTAATATCCTTGTTTTATCTACTCAGTATTTTATGAATACCTACATCAATCCCTCGGTGCTCTCAAACCACTTACAATTTTCCTCAGTACTTATATTAGTACCTACAATTCCTCAGTGTTAAAAAAAAACACCTACAATTTGCCTCAGCGTTCTGTGAACGCCTACAATTTGCCTCAGAACCTTCGTTCCTACAATTTAGTTATTTCCTGTTTAATTCCCTTGTTCGGATTATATATATAAAATAAATTTGTTTTACCTTAATTTATCGGTTTCTCAGTCTCGAGTCGCTCTCAGGTTGGATATTGTCGATGCTGGTCCCCCTCGCTGATGAGATCCGAACGTCCTCCGTCTCTGTAGTCTAAACGAGGTAGAGGAGGAACATCTTCGGCTCCTGGTGGCCTTTCCCCATCCGGAGTCCTCAGCGAAGTGGTCCAGTCAAGCGAAATATCCTGTTTCGTGAGGCCAGATTTTGTGGAAAATTAAATAAAGTTGTTCGAGACTGGAAACTTGAATAAAATGAAAAGGTTTTAATTAAGCTTTGCAAAGCGAGAACAGTACAGGCAAGGATGCTGCGTCGAGTCTGTTCTGAAGATAGAGTTCTGAGTGCAAAGATTTATACACGCCTTAACAGTGCAATCTAAGAGCTTGACAGTTTCAGTTATGATTCATCTAAGATAAGGCTAAACAGAACAAAACAAACAGGGCTGAGCTTGACAGCTTCAGTTATGACTCATCTACGATAAGGCTAAACAGAACAAAACATGTTGATCTCCTGTGACCTGCAGAACAGTTCATGACTGGGACAAGGAGAATACAGCAGTTTGCAGAAAAACAAGATGATCTTAAATCCTTGTATGGTCTGAATTTCTTTACAATAGCTGTTGGTCATTAGTTATGATGAAGTTTAGCAACTTCTCGGTGAACATTTGAGCTCCGTGGCTTCAGCGATGTGTTTTTCTTGTTAAATCTGGGGTGGGCGCTCTGATTTCAGTCAGCTGCTCTCAGCTTGTCCCTCCTACGAGACGGGCAGACAGCGGGTCGGACTGGACGCAGCTGGCCGCGGTCGGTCTCCCTGTTTCGGTTCAGCGAGACTGGCGTCCCGCTGAAGCCCCGGAGCTCGACTGTCCAACGTAAAACTAACTTGACCGCGGTTTAATGTGGCGCTATGGCTCTGCAGACATTGCACATTGCTGTCTTGTGGTGTTTAGTGTAAAATACTTCCACACAGCGGACATGTTACGATGAAAAGTTGGCTAGCTGCTAGCTACAGCGCTACTGCACGTTGTAGCTGGCTGAAAACTATGAAATGGATTTCCTGATTGTGAGACGAGTCTTATTACTCTGGGTTCACGAGACACGCCTCTGTTCAGGAAATCCAGTCCATAGTTTGAAGCCAACGTGCATCATGGATCGGAAATATCGGCAGGTTGGATCAAAAAATCTGATATGTAAATTATGCTGGTATCGGATCGGTCCCATCTCTATAATTTCCATGCCTTGTGACTTATACATCGAAGCTACTTATTCGTTCCCCCCCTCCCCCCCATATTTATAAACCAACTTTTGGCTGAGATACGACCGTTTTCATGCATTCTGACTGAAAATATTGAACACTACCATTTTCAGCCACTAGACAGCACTTGAGTAGTATGGCATGCCGCTGTGTCATGTAATAAATAAAAGTCACTATTAGTGACACAGTCGGCTTGCCATAGACTGCCACCTTTGTCCAGCTCTGGGATCATGCCTGGAAAAACTGTCAAATCAGCTTAATTTTGCTGCGCCACACTATTTTTAAGTGGTTATCTTGTTAAATTTTGAAGGAATGCACAGCGAGTCGTCCCTTTCTTGAATCAGGCTTTGAAATGCAGCTGATTTGACCGTCAAAGTGCATTTATTAAGTAAAAGTCAGACGGAGACACACCTTTGCTATAATTTCAAGCAACCAAATCATTGTTTTTAAGTTATTTTGTTAAATTCTTGTTAAAGTCCTCCCATGCACGCTCCCTTGGCCGCCGTTTGGCAGCCAATCGATCTTTGGCACAACACCGGTCCACATTTCCGGGTTGTCAGCAGTGATGCGTAATAGATGCAACGTATACAGCAAAGCGGCGTATTTATGGATTTTTCCGCTTTATTAGACATATTTGGACTAATGCAACTTATAGGGTGGAGCGACGTGTACGGCAGAAAATACGGTACTCAAATTACGCTTTTGTTGCTGAGAACAGACTAAAAACGAACTTTCCAAACACAAGAAAACAGCAAATATAGATCCAACAAATCAAATAAATCAAATCCTTTTCAATAATAATAATAATAAAAAAAGCTTTTAATGTATTGGACCTACAATAATTTAAAACTCTTCCTTCACCAAAATCATTAAACTTTTGTCCTTTCTTCAAAATATTGTTCTCGTTGAGTTAAATTCACATTTCTGTGGCCCACGTGTCCTTTCATCTTGATCGTTTTGGCCCAGGTATGAAAAAGTTTGGACACCAAAGCAGTTTCTTGTGTCCAACACATTACGGCTCCACATCGTCTAAAAAAACCCAGACTTTTCCCGTTAACGTCTCAACCCATCTGCTCCGGTTTGCCTCCAGACTCGGCTCCTCTCCAGCGTGCAGAAAGCAAAATTGCACGTCTTTTGTCTGCAGCGAATACTCTACGATTGCGTTGTGCTTTTGTGCGCTCGTCAGTCATCGCGTCCGTCCTCGTTTTCTCCGTAGCCACCGTCTCGCTTCCCGCCCCTGCGTGGTTCGAGGCGAGCTGTCACCAGCTCTCATCCCTGAGTCAACAGCCGAGCTTTCCTCCAAAGAGCCTCCCAAACTTTAAAGCCAAAGGAGCCTTTTTTTTTTTTTTAGGAGATAAGCTGCCAGAAACGAAGGGCCTTTATTAGACGTTTGTTTTGCTTGTCTTGTGACGCCCGGCTGCGTTTCTCCGTGTCTAAGCCCAGGTAAAGCCACTTCCTCTGCGGTGAAACGTGTCCCAAAGCTCCAAATACACGGCTGGCTACGGCCGAAAGAGACGATTGTTTGAAACAAAATGTAGCGTTGGAAGTGTTCTCACTAAACCGTCTCGAAACACTTCCTGCAAAGCCTCGGAGATCAGAACCCGTCGTTTCACCCCTAACCCAAACGTTAAACAGGAAGTCAGAACGGTCTTCCTGCAGCAGCGAGAAAAGTTTCAACAAACCACAAACTGGTTGCGTTCTTGATCTGTTTACAGGAGCGCGCTCTGTTCGACTCGCGGAGGTTTTTGAAGAACGACCCAAGACACACAAATAATCCTGCTGATCGCGTTTCAGTGTTTACAGCTCGTCGTATTCCTGGAGTTTGGATTGTGTTGGCAAAATGCACGTCCGCCTGAGTCCAGAAACAAACGGGGCCGACGGAGAAAACTTCTCCGGTTAACCAGATTATGTCTTTTCCAGTCGGCCTATGCTTGTCATAAGTGATGGAGTGTTGCACAACGACTCCATCTTTGGAGAATATACTCTTTTAGTTATCCCACGTGGATTTAAACGGGTTGTTGGACTGTAATCTGCTCAGTCTGCAAACTTTTTAATTCAATTTCGACAGAAGTGCATGGACATACAACACGTAAATGTGGCATTCTCTTTGTGTGAAAGGGATTTATGTAAATTTGCACAACAAACCTGAGGATGCGTGCCTACCCCGTCATCATCTGAGTGGACCGGACTGTTCCAGGACATGCTGTCCTGCAGGAATGAATCTCCATCGTAGTCCCGACAGGTTTCGCTCAGTAATTTTTGTCTTTTGCCCCCATCCATCTTCACTTTGGGGACAACGTTCCCAGCATCGTGTCGTTCTTGATGCTCAGACAGTCACGTTTTGGTTTCATCTTCTTCTGTGTGTTTGTGCCAACAGACTTCACGGTGTTACCTTTGAGTTTTATTGATTAAACCTTTGTTTGAGCAGGAAGTCCAGTGGCATGATATTACAAAGTTCTGAGCTAAAAATGACAGCTTGTATCAAAATGCATGAAATGATCTCTTTAATCAGAAGCTTTGAGACTTACAAACAGACCAAAGCACGAGTCAAACTCAAGGCTCAAGGGCCAAATTTGGCCCTTGCTAATGTCTTATCTGGCCCTCAGAATGATATTTTAAAAGTAAAATATCTTTATTGCTTCTCATTTTACTAAAACTGAGCATCATTTATTTAGTGCACACCTCTCAAGACTGTTGGACAACTTTGAAGCCAAGAAAAATTAGTTTACATTTTTCCGTAACCTTTTGATTTTGAAGGGAGAAAAGCGAACATCAGACGAGACTGATGAAATAAGTTCCGTGTTTTTTGCACTATAAGTTGCATCAGTCCAAATATGTAATAAAGTGGAAAAATCCATAAATACGTTGCATCTATTATGCATCACTGCTGACAAGCTGGAAATGTGGGCCGTTGTTGTGCTAAAAATCGATTGGCTGCCAAATGGCGGCTGCGGGAGCGTGCCGGGGAGGACTTTAACAAGAATTTAACAACATAAACACTTAAAACAATTATTAGTTTGTTTGACATTATAGTAAAGGTGTGTCTCATTCTAACATTTGTTTAATAAAAGGACTTTAATGGTCAAATCAGCTGCATTTCAAAAGCCGATATGCAGAAGTAGGAGCGCGCAGAGGTACGAGTCACTGTGTTGCTTCAAAAATTTAACCAGATAAACACCTAAAAACAATTGATTGCTTGAAATTATGCAAAGGTGTAGAACTTTTACTTAATAAATACACTTTAATGGTCAAATTAGCTGCATTTCGTCAGGACGGTGCAGCTGGTTTAGCTTGCTCCAAGCAGCAAGCAGAACGAAGGTGGGAGTTGTATGGCAAGCTGATTGTGTCATTAATAGCTGGTGAAGATTCTCGCTCATCCAGGACATGGAACATTCAAAAAAGTTCAAGACAAAAACAATAAAGTCTAATAAATGAAGTCCAGTTGCTTTTGTCGAACTTTTTTGAATCTGTCATTAATAGCCACTTTTACCTATTACATGATACAACGGCATGCCTTATTGCTCAAATGTCATCTAGTGGCTGAAAATTGTACTGTTCAATGTTTTCAGTCAGAATGAATGAAAACAGTCATATCTCAGCCAAAAATTGGTTTATAAATATGGGAAAAATACATAAATACGTCGCTTCTGCCTATAAGTTGCAGAACATACAAATTGTGCAAAAAATAAAAAACAACCTGCAACTTATAGGGCGAAAACTACGGTAATAAATTTTTGGCGCTTCAGTCTTGATTTTAAGTTTATTCCATGACCAAGGTGCAACATGTAGGACAACTTTTTTCCGCCAAGTTCAGAAAATAATCTCTAGAGGAGCTCACAGGTCTGTAAAAGTATTAAAACTTTACTCATATTGGAGGGGAGTTTATCCAGTGTAGCTTTGTACATAAAAATATAGCACTTCTTTTGCCAGATTATAAACCATGACTTGATTCTTGCTTGTTTCTGTCAGTCCTTATAATAAAATTGTAAATCCCTTTAAATTTCTGGCTATGTGTCAACAAAACAAAACCTTTAGTTGGTCTTGAGTTCAGCAGATAAACATTTTATTTAAAGTTTTCTGTTATTTACAGCTCCCACGTCCTTCCACACTTTTCCCTCTCACGCCATAACTCTCCGACTTGACGAGATGGCGGCTGAGATCGGGGCTAAGTACAGAGATTACACCTCGTGCCGTGTGCTCCTCTGGCATTCCTCCACCCGTCGCCTGCCGTGCCTCCATCGGGAACAATCCCAGCTCGGAGCGATAACGGCGCAGGGCGAAGGAGTGTGACCAGATAAGGAGGTGAAGTGCAGCTCGCTCCCTGCCGGTGACGACCCACAGAGCAGAGCTGATAACCCTCACTGGAACATCAGATTAAGGCCCGCCACTCTCGTTTATCGCCTGTGGGTGCAGACGCGAAGGAATTTCATCTGTTTTCAGTGTCGAGCTTTTAGGAGGTTGAGGTTACCTGTTTTTGTGCAACCTTTAGTTGTCGTCGTAAACCAGATTGTGTAGGCATGCAGTTAAAAGCGAGTAAAATGCATGTTTTATTTTATTCCAGCACAAATACATTGTCCTATAAAAGGCAGCAGAAACAGCAGAAATGTAGAGAAAAAGCTGAATAGGCAGTGGCTGAATAGATTACACGAATTCTGAAGTTAGTATTAAAATAAAGTAACTGAATTGATTATATAAAAACTTGATTTTGCACAAAGGAGTGAAAAATGGTGAAATTAATAGAAAGTTACGCAAAAGGCCAATAAATTCCTGAAACAAAGGCTTAAATTAGTACCTGAAAAGTAGCCGAAAAAGCAGAAAATAGCTGAAACGAGCACAAAGGAGCTGAAACAAAAGCTAAAGTGAGCAGTAAAAGGTTTTAAACCACTAAAAGCTTTGGATTTGAAGAGAGATCCATTCCTTTTCAATTGGGGAAAACTCGTCAGAAAAAGCTAAATGTTTCAAAAAGTAAAAACTGCACAAATGCCAAATATCAGAGGAGTAATGTCCTGAATGAGCCGAACGTTTTGGTACATGGATTATTGAAACAACAAAAGCTGCGGAACGAGTTACGAGCAGAAAAACGTACGGAAGAAAACGGATCTTGATGATAAGAAGCTCACCGACGTTCACAACAAGCCCCGCCCAGTGGAACAGATCACATGACCGTTCTGGAGCGCAAGGCAGCGGGCGATGTGCATTCCTGCAGTCCTTTGAGGAATGCAAGACCTTTTCTTATCAAAAGGACTTTACAGCTTTGGGCGTGTGGCCGACTGATGTAACTGCGTGTTTGGTTGTCCTGCCACGAGAACATATTTTGTTGGGCGATTAATCATCACAGAAATTATTGCGATAAACGATAATATTGTTTGAAATTTGACAATAATTAGTATTGTCAAATTTAAGAAGAAATATTGGTTAATTTTTGTGTGTAGTATCTATTTTGACCACCGGATGGCAGTATAAGACTGTTTGAACCAAAGGATGGATAGTGAGGGAGCGAGCAGCGTGTCTCTTT
>JARVGQ010000981.1:16443353-16462152 GCA_031762355.1 Hypsolebias martinsi | reverse complement strand
GACTTCTCCCGCTCCATGCTCTGCTTTGCTCCAATCCGCTCACTCGCAAGTCATGTGACCAAATCACATGACCAGTCAAATTGCAGCCTTTGCGATCAGAAAATCTTGTTTTATCGTATTGCGATATTATTGCAAATGCAATTAATTGTTCAGCCCTAATAAGATCAATAAATCACTGAAAAAATATAACTTGTTTGCCTAACGTTCAAATTCTAAATGTGTTTTACAGTGGCTAAGGAAGGGGTTTGGCAAACTATTCTGCAACATGGAGAAGGGAGACCTGAAGATCCTCAACAAGGGGGAAGAGGAGGAGATGGTATGCCAGTTTGGTATTTGACATCAATTCTAGTATGAAAAATCTCTAAGTCATCACATCAAATATATTTTTTACTTGTCCTCAAGGAGCTGCAGGGTTACCGCCTGTGTCGCTGGCGGCTTGCCCTTGTGGGCTTCGGTGTGTTGTGTACAGGGGGCTTCCTCCTCTTGCTGCTCTACTGGATGCCAGAATGGTGCGTCAAGTCCACCTGCACCCGTACCACAGCCCGTGATGCCAAAGTGGTGTTGCTGCGCTCCACGGTAGGAAGCAAGTTGATTTCTACTGATCTTGGATTTGTGTGGTTTGTCTGATCTCTATTCACTTTGTCAAACTCCTGTTTGATCAGCTGCTAGCTTTGTAGCATGGGCTGAGAAAGGATTGTCAACAAACATTATGAGGTGGCACAATTAAAAAAAAAAAAAATTCTTCTCCTGGGTGATGTTTGTATAAAAAAATTGCTTAATGCCTTTTTTAACAGATTATCAAATAAATTGTTAAATATTTATATCATCTAATCAATGTCATGTCAGAAATAGGCTTTTTCTTTGTAGCTAATGTTACATTCATGTGCCACCTAACTTCTATTTACACACAATTTCCAAAATTTGGAACCCATAAATCTGACTACATAAAAATGATCTTGAGTTAACAGATTCTTTTAAGCTTATTTGTCTTCTTTTATGGTTTGTCTTAAACAAAGTAGTTATTGCCACATTTCCATTCAGTCATTAAAGCCTTACTCTGCAAAAATAATGATAAAAATAAAATACAGTACTCTATGGCTGGGTGCTGAAAGTATTAAAAGCACTTTTATATTTTTCAGTAACTTAACAAGAATACAACATACATTTTGTATTAGCTAAATAAATGCCTTAAACCAGTTGAATATTGCAATCACAAACAAAAATTATATATTTTTTTTCCACCAAGAGGTTGTACAATGTTTACTTGCGTATTGTCATTTGGCTGTATTCTGTAATATGCACCTGGTTAATATTAATAACCTGTTTTAGATCAATGTTAATTATTTTGTAATGCAGCTTCCTGAGCATGTTAGATGGCCAATTTCATAACTTCTTTCACATTAACCACACGTGACATTTTTTTGGTACACCTGTTCCCAAATTTTTAATTATACGTCATTCCCATTATAAAACATTAACTTTAATTATCAGAAAGATGAAAATCAGAGTGTTTTAAAGCAATAAACTTGTTGGATTTTTTTGGGGGGGTTCTGACTGTAAGGCTCTGAAACGTACATTAGGCAAACATTGCTCGTTTGTTTGTTGACCAGGATGAGTTCCGGCGCTGGTTCTTGGTCAGGGTACGAGTGATGCTTGCACCCGGCAGCAACCCCTTCCACAGCCTGGAGACCCAGACCACCTCCCTCTCCTCCGCTCCCTCCCTTTCCTCTTACTCCTGCACCTTATCCAACTCTGCCTCCCCCCCTCTGGCCAACGGACACACTCCTCACCCCTCCGATGGCAGCCCTGCTCAGGAGCTCATTGCAAGATTTTCTGACTACCAGCCTACACAGGTAGCTAGATGCTAATCTACGCTATAGACTGTTGAATGTTTCCAAAATATAAAGCAAACACGCTGATCATGGTGACCAATCATCTGTTTTTAGTTTCCAAAGTTGACACATGCATGTTTTATGTTTTATTCTTGTGATATTGTAATGTACATTTAGCCATTTAACAGTTGTTTAACTTTTTTTTCTTGGCTCTGAGCTTTTCTTTGATTCTCACTTAGTTGTCACTGTTTTTGTGGGGCTTTCTATAGATTGCCTTTATTGCCTTGTTTTCTTTTAATAAGAGCAACATACAGACATATTGCCTTTTTTTATCTAGATATGAGAGTAATTGACAAGTTTCTTTGTGTGGATGCCAGGATAATAACTTCTTATTTTTTTTGTTGTTGTCAGATTCGCTATTTTACCTTCCACAGCGCAAAGTATTATTGGGACGATGAGGTGCAGAACTTTAAAGTTTTAACGTAAGTATTTATTACCTACTTACCACAATTTCACTGACAATCATTTATATGAATATAAATGATAGTTTGCAGGAAATTACAGTTATTTATTAATAAATTGGAAAAATAAGAGGACATTATTTCTTTTACAACTATTGCACATATTTGACTTGCATTGTTGGCTCTGTTAAGTGTAATTGAAAGGGTTTGTCTTTGTCTTTTAAAAAATATCTTTTAACAGTGGTCTGGAGGATCTGCAGGTCAGTTGCTCCTCCATCCACTCGGAGCACAGCGCCGGCCTGAGCAGGAACCTGCAGGAGTACAGGTGACGTCTGTTAAAAAAGACTGGTCACACAGTTTTGTTTAGCGTGGAGTAATTTGAGGAATATGTATAAGTCATAGAAAAATGTTCAGCTTTCATTGCATGGCAAATTTGACAGTATTTCTGGTACAATTACAGCAAGACGATGACAAAAAAGTGCCATTTATTTGCACTAAACAAAAAGGTTGCACCAGTCTAGATATTCCAAGTGTACCGGTACATCACATTTATTATATGGCGCTAATGGCTGCTACATCACAAGATGTTGCTCATCTGTTCTCGCTGACTCGGTTCTGAGACTTTCTTTCATGCATAGCCTTCCCACAGCTGTCGTCACATGCAAACAGGAACAAGTGACCGCATGGTAGGCAGAGGTGGATGTTTATTTTCAGTTGATAACGGAGGCCTTGGAGAAGGGAGGATCTTGTGTTTTTGTTGTCAGACGAGGAGAAGATCTATTTTGCAAATTTGTCTCGACGGGACCGCCGGTGTTTCTGACTGTTCTGCCTGGCTGTGGCGCACGCCCAGCCACCACAACCATGGAGGGCTGTGCTCAAAAAATGTACTCTCCTTCCACAAGTTCTTTGACTCTTTATAAGATTTATTTTATGATCTTTATAAGTTTTGCTGGAACAGTTGTAAAGATGGCTGTATTTTCTAACAGCCTCGATCAGCTGCTCCTGACTGGAGCGGTTAGACGAAACAAGAGTAGTTTAGTTCAGAGGCTTTTCTGTATAAACGTTCCCACAAACTTCTGAGCAGTCGCTCAACATTTGGAGCATACCCCCTGTGCGAAAGTTCTGCCAACAGCTGAAGTGCAGAACGGGTTCTTGGAGGCAATATTTTGGTCATGCAACCACATGGACAAAAAAAAAAGTTTGGTTTGTCTGATCCTGTTTGAAGGATCTTATTCCAGACAGTTCATAAAATGTTTTTTTTTGTTGTTGTTTTCATAAAATATGGGGAAGTTGTTTCATATTAAACACTTAGGTTATTGTTTAGTAAATATTAAAATGTACATTGTAAATTTAAATATTACATTGAGTAAAACCACCACCCGGTAGTTGTGTAACTCTGCCGTCTAGTGGATGTGCAGTATGTAGGTGTGGTTCACATCACTAGACCCAGTGTCTTCTTTTTTTCATTTCTCAGGAGACTGTTCTTTGGAGTGAATGAAATTGCGGTGAAAGTGCCTTCTGTTTTCAAGCTGCTTATCAAAGAGGTACGTGTCTGTTTCAGCTACACTTTGTTTGAACTTTCGCAATACTGTACTTTTTTTTTTTTTTTTTTTAACTTCTCTGTGCTAGCAAAATAATCGCCCAAATCATTTACCTCCTTGATGCAACGCGTCTGGAAAACAAATACATTTTGATATCTTTTTTTTAATTTTTTTTTTAATGTAGTTTCACCTTTTGCTTTATATTTAAACACATATCATTCCAGGGCCATGTCCTCCAGAAGGTGTCTTTGTATTTGTCACAATAATTTGTTCTTCTTCTTTTTTTTTTTTTAATTTTAGGTCCTCAACCCTTTTTACATCTTCCAGCTCTTCAGTGTGATCTTGTGGAGTGCTGACGAGTATTACTACTATGCTGTGGCCATCATTTTCATGTCTGTTATTTCCATAGCTACCTCTCTGTACACCATCAAGAAGGTGAGCTCTACAAATAGACATCCCACATGTTACATCACCTTTATTTATTTTAGATATAAACAAATTAATCAGTATAAATTCTACAATTTCAGATTCTTATATTTTGTTGTGGAAGCTTTTCTGATTTTTCTGAACATTTCTGCTCCAAATGCACCATTAAGATAAACAGCTGCACAAACTGTTTTCACCTTGATGCAATGTGAACGCATATATTTATTACTTGAACTATAATCGTTTTTTTTTTTTTTTTTTTTCAAATTAGTGTACAGTTTTACCTTCAGATATGTTTCCTGAGTTTTTGACATTTATTCAACAATTCATTCATTCATTCACTTATTTATTCACTTTCTTACCTTGTAGAAATTCTTCCATTTCAAGTTTTATCCTGATAGTGACTGTTTGCTCTTCTATACACTAAAATATTCCAGGTACAAGGAAGATATAGGAACAGTTTTTGACTTTGATTACCATCTATTTTCTCCAATTGAATTTTTTTTGTCTGTTTTTTTTTTTGCCTTCATCAAACCTCAGGTTAACTTCAAATGTACAAAATATTCCATACAAGTTGGCACTCTAATCACTCTGTAAAGTAATATTATATTTTTAAATACTTTTTATTATAAGTAATTAGACAGAATGTACAGTGAGTAGTCTTACTTTACCAGAATGTCTGTGACAGAAGACAAAATATGTGGTTTGTGCATGTTAAGTGTGCATACATATTAAATGGACTTTACAACACAATCTGTGCCCTCATTTACCTCCATACACACATTCATACAGCTCTCCACTAGTTCTCTACAAATCTATTCAAATCAGTCTGTAGAGATTAATCGGTGCTTTTTAGATCACATTCATATACTGATGGGACATCAGAGGCAATGAGGGGTTCAGTGTCTTGCCCAGGGACACTTCAACATGTTATCACTGGTGGAATCGAACCCCCCACTCTCCCATTGGAGGGCAACTGCTCTAACCACTCATCCACAGCTGCTGTTAAATGATGTAACCACCAAATGCCCCACTTTTTTGGGATTGCCTTTAAAAAAAAATAATAAGACTCATCATTGAATCCAATAAAAATTACCATCAAATATAAGAATGAATATACATGTAATTGTTTTCCTCTCAACTAATTTACTCCAGACTAACATGTCCCAGGAAATGACATTTTCACTGCTCTAGTCTAATCCACATTTTCAGGCGAACAGAAAAGCCTATCTGCACACGGTCTGCTGCTCCCAGACTCTGTCAGCTTTTTTAAACGATTATAGTCCTGCAATCACTTGGGTACATGTTGAAATTGGGAAAGCTTTTGCGTCACAGTTTGTCTTCCTTCTCTTTTTTGCAGCAATACATCATGCTACACGATATGGTGGCAACTCACAGTATTGTCCGTGTGTCCATATGCCGAGCCAATAATGGTATGCTGAACTTTATTTTTGTTACAAATCACCTATAGTCATTTAAAAATGGCACACATTGATGCATGTTCTGTTTATTTTCTTGCTGATCCGAAGAGAGCTTTTTAAGTGTCATTCTACCTTCTGACTTACTCTTTCTGGCAGATATTGAGGAGATATTATCCACTGATCTGGTACCTGGTGATGTGATGGTAATCCCAAGCAATGGGACCATCATGCCATGTGACGCTGTGTTGGTCAGCGGCACTTGCATTGTCAATGAAAGCATGCTCACAGGTTAGAGGAAAAGTCTATGAACTCGCATCTTGGTATATTTTAGGCATTTAAATTTAATTTTTTATTTATTTTTTCCATTTTCCTTTCATAGTCAGCCCTAATAACCGTTTACTACCTTCAACCAGGTGAGAGTGTTCCTGTGACAAAGACAAACCTCCCAAACCCAGCTCCAGAACAACAGGGGGAGGTTAATAGTGCCTACAACACAGAGGAGCACAAGAGACACACACTCTTCTGCGGCACCGACGTCATCCAAACCCGCTTCTACACAAGCGAGCTGGTCAAGGCTGTGGTGGTCCGCACAGGTCAGTCCAGGGGGGCTAAAATCTTAATTTTTCATTCAACCTTTATTTAGGCAGGCTAATCTCATTGAGCCTCGAGGACTCATTTACAAGAGAGACCTGGCTACAAACTAAGGAAAGAATAATTGTAATAATAATAATAATAATACTGTAATTGTTAGGAGGGTTTGTATTTTCAGTTTATTTTTTATTAAAATATATTTTTTGTAACAGTAAGTTAAAGATGTGTCTGTTTAAGTGGCTAATTATACAGTCTGCGTAAACTTATTTCTTAGTAGACTAGTGCAACTGTCTCATCAATAGTCTAAATGAAGAAACAAATGTATTTAAATGTATCTAAATGTATATTTGTCCAGGTTTCAGCACAGCAAAAGGCCAGCTGGTGCGCTCCATCCTTTACCCCAAACCCACCGACTTCAAGCTGTATCGTGATGCCTACCTCTTTCTGCTCTGTTTGGTAGCTGTGGCTGGAATCGGCTTTATTTACTCCATTGTTCTCAGCATCATGAACAAGGTATTCCAAAGGGTGGCAACAGATACTAGCTTGTGTTTTACATAAAGTGTTGGAAAAATGAATTGCACATCAATGGAGTTCCCAGTCTAATAAAAGGAAAGTGATTTTTGTTGTTTGCTGTTTTTGCCTGGTTTGATCGGCCAACTCTTCAGAAAACTGTCTTTTTAACTTTCTGTGCAGTTGCTCCTAATTAACTTTGTCCTTGTGTTACATTTACTAAGGAATGTGGTAAAGTTTTAAGTTTTTGAAATCTTAGCTTTATTATGATAAGATGAGCAACAGTTAAAGAAATAGTCACCTTGTCAGGCTTTTTAGTGTATTCTTTTACAGACGATTGTTGGAAGTACCACAAACTACTGCAAAAAAAATGAATCAATTTAACAAATCACTGAAGTGTTTTGCCTTTCTTTCTCTTCCAGGTACCAGCAAAATCCATCATCATCAAGTCCTTGGACATTATAACCATCACAGTTCCACCAGCTCTGCCTGCAGCCATGACAGCTGGAATTGTGTACGCCCAGCGACGTCTTAAACACATTGGCATTTTCTGCATCAGCCCACAGAGAATCAATATTTGTGGACAAATCAATCTGGTCTGCTTTGACAAAGTGAGTGTCTTAGCACAAAACAAAAACTATAATGACATGAACTGCAATTTGACTGAGTTTATTTTATTTTTTAAGTAAGAAAACACAGAATTGACATCTTTCCTGTTTGTGTGCCTCGTGTTTGTCCTAAGACTGGAACTTTGACAGAAGACGGGTTAGACCTTTGGGGAGTTCAGAGAGTTGAAAATGGCAGGTAGGTTAGTCTATGAGGTGTGGAACTTGTTGAAATTGGCAGAGTTTAGGGAGAATATTCCAGTTGTATGATTTATTTTATAGCCATTTTCATTCACAATATTACCAGTACTCACATTTTTTTTAAATTCACAGCACAGTTATTCTTTTAATCTACATTTTATCATCTTTTTGCCTGACTGAAGTGTTGCCTTTCCTCTCTTACAACTGACCCTCTGACTCTTCTTCAGTTTTTGCCTGTCAGAAGAAAAGGCCTACAAGGAAAACCTTGTCAAAACCCAATTTGTGGCTTGCATGGCCACCTGCCATTCTCTGACCAAAATAGATGGCCAGCTGTCTGGAGACCCACTAGATCTCAAGATGTTTGAGGCTACAGGCTGGGTGAGTTACGATCAATTGCTTAGTGAGATCAACCTGAAAACCTCACCTCTTTTTGCTGCGGGTCTAACTCAATTGAAACAACAGAATATTAAATGTAGTCTGCAATTTCTGATCTGTTCTGGACATGCAGCCTCTGAGTTTATGAGCTGGTTGAATACGTTTTTATCCACAACAGCTTTTTAATTTGATTAAAAATGTTAAAAATCCTGCAGTTGATGGATTTATCAATCCATAAGTTTACTGATTTATTTGTTTGTTTCTGGGACACACTTATTATCTTTTTCAGTGTTGAAATATTACATTTCATCTATAGAATGTATGAAAACATAACTGCTGTTTAATTGTTTTATGAAAGCCAATTGTATTGAATGTTGCCAATACAGCCGTTTATCTCCATGTATCAATTTGGAGATCAAATTTACAAAATATGAACACTTTAATAATTTATGTCTTTTTGTGGTTCAGATCCTGGAGGAAGCCACTGAGGAGGAAACCTCTCTCCATAATCAGATCATGCCCACTGTGGTTCGGCCACCAAAGCAGCTGCTGCCTCCTGAGCCCAATTTATCAGCAGAACAGGACATGGTGTGTACACAGAAACTCTGCTGAAGCCAACATCATTAAACTGAATTTCAAAAAAGAAAATATAAACCATATACTTTGGGCAATAATAAAAAAAAATATATAATATCACTTATTTATGTCTATATAGCAACCACTTTCTAAAATCATACATAACAGCCACATTTTAATAATACCAGACTTTTTTATTTTATTTCTTTAGGAACTCTATGAGCTTTCAGTAAGTATTTTTTTTTTATTATAATTGAACTTTTGCATAAAACGTGTCATTCTTTTTTGTTTTACTAACTGAATATTGATTGGCCATCTACTGATAATGTGCTCTGGCTTGTATAAATTAAAATTTTTACTGATAATTATTTAGATATCTGAAAATACAATTGCTCAGTTTTGAGCTCAAACCTAGCATTAGGTAAAATTAATGTTTATCTTTACATCTTTGTGAAATAAACTTATTTTTGTGGAGACTGGGTTTTGTCATTAACTCACTTTTTAACAAACATACAAACATGTTTTTTTAACATTATATTTATAATATATGTCTTTTGTTGTAACAGTAAGCCATATGGACTAATTTAGTCTTTTTCCCTGCTTGCCTGTGTCTGTGTGTAGCCAGCGTATGAAATCGGTATTGTGCGGCAGTTTCCTTTTTCCTCGGCCCATCAGAGGATGAGCGTTGTAGCTCGTCTCCTGGGTGAGAAGCGTATGGATGCATACATGAAGGGAGCGCCAGAGGTTGTGGCTAGTCTTTGCAAGAAAGAGACAGGTGAGGGGTCCTAAAACTCTTAAGAGTTGTCTTTATTTATTACATCCTGATGGGGGTTGAATATGTTAGGTTCAGTGCATTGATGCGTGTGCATTTAGGTGGATAAAAGATGATCGAAATAGGAATGCAATTGTTTAATTTCTTTCTTGCTATCATTTTATTCAATGTTTCAGTAATTAATACTTCTCGTCAGAGGTGTAAAAACACATTATGCAATGCGGCAACTGCTGGCAAATCACTTTTGTTTTTCAAAATACAATGTTCTCACTGTGTGTTTTTGTTTTTACAAGTTTAGATTTAAAAGGGCTGACATGAAATTATTTGGATCCTCTTTTTATTATTATTATTATTATTTATTATTATTGTTATAGGTTTTGTTGATCGTTATTGCATTTTTCTTTTTTTTGCAGTGCCTGAAGACTTTGCGGAGGTTTTGGAGTGTTACACTAAGCAAGGTTTCAGAGTGATTGCTCTGGCCCATCGTCGACTTGAAGCCAAACTCAGCTGGCACAAAGTCCAGAACATCAGCAGGTTCTGAAAAATTATATTGATCAGACAACTGTGAATGATTAGGACAAAGGAATAACTTGCAATTATTATTATTTTTTAACCACAAAGAAATATTGTTGGAAAAAGTACAGACGCATCAGGATGTTTTACTATATGCCTTTTTTGAATTTCATGCTGTTATTTGTGTTTAAAACTTAAAATACAAACTTAAAATATGTCATGTTGTGTTTACATAAGTCAGAATACCCCACTTCTTTCTTTTACAAACATTTCACATGATTCAAGTTTTATCTATGACTTAATGTGTGTCCTTTTTCTAATTAGGGATCACATTGAGACAAACATGGAGTTCCTTGGCCTTATTATCATGCAGAACAAGCTGAAGCCTGAAACCCCAGGAGTCCTGCAGGACCTTCATAAAGCCAACATTCGCACTGTCATGGTTACAGGTGAGAGCAACTTGGAATGTAGCAAAATAAGCATGAATAAGAAAATAAAGTTTTGTTTTAGTGCTTGGCCAAGTTTATCCATCTTTGTTTTGTTCAAGTGCACCTATAATCTTTGCTAATACATTGTCTTAGCTGCTCAGTACAACAGACCACACCATACCATTTTATTTCTAAAGCACTTAAAATGCAACAAAGCAGCTGACCAAAGTGCTGTACAAAAATACAAACAATAAACAGTAAAACAATAAGACAACTATGAAAAATAGAAATCAAAACATTACAAGTAAAAGAATATAACATTAAGACACAGATGCTAGCTCACTCTAGGTTAAAAGCCAAAGAAGAGCCAGAGCTGAAAAGGCTCAGTCTCCTCTAGATTTATTAAAGGTATTTGGGACTGCGATCTAGGAGCACGTGATATCAAAGTGAAGCAGTTCAGACAAATAAGAGGGACTAAGACCATTTGGAGACTTAAAAACAAGCAATAGAACTTTAAAATGGATTTACAGGACAGGAAGCCAATGAAGGGACATCAAAACTGGAGTTATGTGCTCCTGCCTGCCTGTACCAGTCAAAAATCCTGCAGCAGCATTTTGTACCAGGTGTAAACATGAGAGGGAGGCCTGGCTAACTCGATCAAGAGTGTTACAATAATCCAGATGTGAAGTAATATAAGCGTGTATCACTGTCTCTACGTGGTGCCTAGAAAGGAGGGGCTTGATTTTTGACAGGTGCTTCAGCTGAAAGAAATAGGACTTAACCATGCTGTTGATATGGCAGTCAAGTTTCAGGCAGGGGTCCATCATCACCCCTAAATTTGTAACAATGGGTTTTTCGTATGGGGCCAAAGAGGAAAAATCAAAGGTGGGGAAACTGTTAGAACCACTGTATTTAAATATCATAACCCCAGTCTTTTCGTTAAAATGGAGAAAAATAAGTGCCATCTATCCTCTAATGTCATCGAGACAGTCCAGGAGAGACTGCATGGAGTCATTATGTTTCAAAGGAAAGTAGACTTGGCAGTCATCTGCATATAAATAAATTTGCACACCATGCTTTCTGAAAATAAAACCCAGTGGCAGAAAATAAAGTGAGAACAGGAGAGGGCCAAGAATAGCGCCCTGAGGTATCCCCCAGGGGAGGGCAGCAGGAGCAGAGGTAAAATTATCCATCATCACACTGAAACTTCTATCAGAAAGGTAGGAACTAAACCACTGCAGAGCTGAACCGGTGATGCCCACCCACTGCTCCAATCTGGAGATGAGAATGTCATGGTCAGCCGTGTCGAAAGCAGCTGTTAAATCTAAAAGCACAAGCAAAACGCAGTTCCCAGAATCCAGTGCTAAAAATATGTCATTAAAAACCCTTAAAAGAGCAGATTCAGTGCTGTGGTAAGTTTTGAATCCAGACTGGAAGACCTCCAAATTTTTAAATTCATCCAAAAAGACCTTCAGCAAGGTGTAAACAACTTTTTCTAAATTTTGGATATAAAGGGTAACTTTGAGACTGGCCTAAACGTTGACAAAGAAGATTGATCAAGGCCAGGTTTTTTTCCAACAATGGCTGCACCACAGTATGTCAAAAATTCATTGGAACCACATTAAACATCTAACCACTGTTATCACATTTAGGATAAAGGGGCCAGCAGTAGAAAATAAATCCTTAAGAAAATATGGAGGAACAACATCAAGGGGGGAACCAGATGATTTCATACTGGTAACCAGTTTCTCTAGATAGGAGAGGGAAATATGTTCCAAATGATCTAAAACAGCAGGACAGGGGACCGGGATGGAAGGGTCATGGGATTGAAATGGGATACAAGCCTTAGGGTTAATAACCTTGTCCAAGAAAAAAATTAAGAAACTTGTCAGGAAAAAGACACAGCATCACTCCAACTATTTAATTTTGTTCTGGACTTTTTTCTCCTTGCCACTTCTCTTTGAGACATTTCAAGTGTTTTGAGAAATTCCACTGCAGTGCAACATAATTTTAGTAGACTGTTATATCCCCCTATGGCTACATATTTCAGCTTTGGGCTGAAGAGCTGCTTTCTTCTATGAAACCGTCTTCAGAACGTGACATTTTGTGGATATTTTCTGCATTCACTTTCCAGGTGATAACATGTTGACGGCAATCTCTGTGGCTCGTGACTGTGGAATGATTCCCCCCAAGGACACAGTCATTATAGCTGATGCCCTTCTTCCTCATGATGGACAAGCTGCCAAAATCACATGGAGATACGCTGACAAACCCACCAAAACAACACGACTCGAGGTAAAGCAGAAGGGCTAATGTCATAGTCAGCGTTTGCTTAAATGGGACACAACAATACCTAATCATTCACTGTTGACATCATACTTGGCCTGCTGATGCAAATTTATGATTACTTTATTTCATTTCCCAGTTGTTCAGTTGTAGCGTAGTTTTACTGTAATTATAGAAACTACATGTAACTTCAGGTCATTTGTTTTAAATAGCATAGTTTTTATTCCAAACTGATTTGTTTTACAGGGAATTAACATAAGCCTGGAGGATGTTAGTCCTTTAGAGGAGACAAAACCACAAGAAATGTATCACTTTGCTATGAATGGGAAATCATTTGCTGTAATCTCTGAGCATTTCCCCGATATGCTTCAAAAGGTATGTCACAAATCTCTAAGTTAAAAGGAAATTTGCCAGGTGTTTTCTTGTAATTGGAACAGAAATGATAATTTACTACCCAATTGTCTAAGGAACGTTTTGATTGTGTGCATTTTGTAGCTTGTTTTGCACGGGACAGTTTTTGCCAGAATGGCACCTGACCAGAAAACTCAGCTGATTGAGACGCTGCAGGGAGTGGAGTGAGTATTTAACACATGATGCACCTCTGAAAACTATTTCTGATACCTTTTGTCCAAAGGTGTTTATAAATGCTTATACAGTATTATGTAAACTTTTTGGCACATTAAATTCTATATCCCTCAGTTGTAGAATTAGACTTCGGTTAAACGTCTACAACTGGATAACCTAGAAGATGAGCAAAAACATTTGTTCTGCTTTGGTCAATGTTTTAAAAAAAAAACGTGCACAATTTGTTCAAGTAATAACACTAAAGGCTGAGCTTTTTTTTGTTTGTTTGTTTCCAGCTACTTTGTGGGGATGTGTGGAGATGGAGCAAACGACTGTGGGGTATGTTTACATGATTTTCATAAGACAAGTCACACCTTGTGATGGACGTAGTTGGAATATAATGTTTATATGCCAATTTTCTCTCTTTCTTAGGCACTGAAGAGAGCTCACGGGGGGATTTCTCTGTCAGAGCTTGAAGCCTCAGTGGCCTCTCCCTTCACCTCAAGGACCCCCAACATCTCCTGCGTCCCAAGCCTCATCAGGTTTTACTTATGATCTTTTAGATTTATGCAAATATTTAGATTCTCACTTTTCTAGTTGCAGTTTTATCTGTAAAATGCACTTTATATATGTTATATCTGATCAAGTTAGGCAAGTTTTGAATGCATCATATTTATTATTAGTTAAACAATAAACTTGGAGTGTTATTTCTTAAGTGTAATATTGCAAAGAAAAATAAAGTAAATGGAGGGGGGGAAGTAAGTAAAATGGCACAATTGAGGCTTTGGCCCCAAAATGATTTATTCTAACATACCATTGATTAATATTCATATGTATAAAAAGTGTGTGTGTGTGTGTGGGGGGGGTTATAACTCTAGTATTTGCACCTGTAGAGCCATTGTTTTGGAGGAAAATATTTTTTTAATTCACTTTTAAGAGATTGCACCGTTTGCTTGTTTTTATAGGGAGGGACGTGCTGCTCTCATCACATCTTTCTGCGTCTTCAAGTTTATGGCACTCTACAGCATCATCCAGTACATCAGTGTTACTCTCCTTTATTCGGTACCGAACATGGCTTCTTTTTACGGTAGCAGCTTTAAAATCAGTGAGAATTTGACTATTATTTGACAATTTTATTCTGTTGCTTTTTTTGTTTTAGATCCTCAGTAACCTCGGAGACTTCCAGTTCCTCTTCATCGACATTGCTATAATTCTCCTTATTGTATTCACCAGTAAGTACAGAGACTTTTCATTATACGCAAGGTATTTTGTTCTAGCCAAGGCCAAATGAAGCTTTTCAACACAGCTCTCTTTGGTGCCATCTTGTGGCAAAAAGTATAAAGAGCAGCTTGAAGCTACAACCTGAAATGGACCGGTCCTACCTGGTTACCCATTTGATGCAGCTGAGTTGACCGCTTGTTTATTTCCTTGTAATATTTCTGCCTAATATCAGGCTGTAGTGCTTTGAAATTTTTTTTTTGTAGGTGAAAGAATACACATGTTTAAGCCCATGATGTAAATGTGCAAATGTATTGTTTAAAAGGCATGTTTAATTTACAACACAAAAAGCACAACCGTATGTAAAATTAATTATTAGTTTGTGTTTACTGTGAGATCATATTGTAACTTATGTATGTAGCATTTTTTTTATTCCCCCTGGGGGTAGAAGTGCTTATAAATTGATTAAACCTGTGCCTATGGTTGATGGCTTTGTCTCATTACATATTGTTTGCTGGCTCATTATATTTTGTGTAAAACGGTGAGTCACTTCCTTATAAACCTTTGACTCAGAGACCAGAGCAGTGATGTAGCGTCGGTGCTTTCAGAATTGTTTGTCATATGCAGGTTAACACAAGGTCAGCAGTGCAATGAAATTATGTTCAGGGTGAGAAGAACCGGTTTGACTCGCTAAAAACAAATAACAAACAAGAAATACTAAAGCATGCAATTAGGGTACAAAATAAAGGGCCAAAAAGTGAAAAATAAATGTAATATTTGCAAGGTCCAAAAGAAAAATGATAAACAACAACATGGTAGAATACAACAGTGCAAGTAGGATGAGTTTGTATGAATAAGTATTTCACAGGTGCTTAAGGGCACATGATATTGCACATAACTACCATATACTACACAGGTTGTGTGACAGGTTATTGCACAAGTAGTGAGTAACAGAGATGAATGAGTTATGATAGTAAGGTAGTGACTTACATGATACAGCCACATAGTGCAGCAGCAATAAACGTATTAGGTGTCAGATGTGACTGAGTGCAGTGTTATTGTCGATTGATCACTATTATTAAGAGTTCAGTCATCTTAATCTTCAGATACCATTGGTCACATGGTTCTGACCAAACGAATCCAGCTCTGACGATGTGCTTCTAGTGTTCTTTCGATACAAGACTGGAGCTTTAGCTTCAAAGTGCTCATCATTAATATTGTTCCAAAATGTAGATTCTGCCTTTATTTACTCTTTAGTGTTTTATTTCATCACTTTCTGTTTGTCCCTGCTCATCTTTCTCGTATGACCTTCAGTGAGTCTGAACCCAGCATGGAAAGAGCTGGTGTCACGTCGTCCCCCATCAGGACTCATCTCAGGGCCCCTACTGTTCTCTGTGATGTCCCAGGTCCTCATCTGCTTGGGCTTCCAGACCATCACATTCCTTTGGGTCCGACAGCAGCCCTGGTACACCGTCTGGACCCCCCTTACCGAGTGAGTATCTTATAAAGAGCAGCCCAACAGAGAAACGTCGCATCACTGCTGTCCAAATGTGTTTTAGCAAAGTTTTAAAGTACAGTTTCTAAATGACTTTAGTACAGTTTAGATTTCTGCGTGTTCCCGGAATAATCTTGACTGAATTTCTGTCTCCGTCCAGCGTCTGCAACCTCACTTCACACCTGAACGAGACGGACCTCAACGACACGGAGATAGACGAACACAACATCCAAAACTTTGAGAACACAAGCCTCTTCTACGTCTCCTGCTTTCAATATCTCATTGTTGCAGTTGTTTTCTCCAAAGGCAAACCTTTCAGGCAGCCCAGCTACAAGAACTGTAAGACACGTCCTTCAGAATACTACAAGTACACTCTAGTCACTATTTAAGGTTATAATGCTTGATTTTCTGCTTCACAGGGCCTTTTGTAGTTTCCACTGTGGGTTTGTACTGCTTCCTGCTCTTCATCATGTTCCTTCCTGTTCAAAGTATTGATGAGTTTCTAGAGGTCGGTCAAATTTACTCACTCGTTATATAATAGGACACTAATTCCAGGAGTTTTTTGACACATAGATGACGTTTTAAAATAATTGCCTTTTTA
Organism: Hypsolebias martinsi; assembly: GCA_031762355.1. Taxonomy (NCBI): domain Eukaryota; kingdom Metazoa; phylum Chordata; class Actinopteri; order Cyprinodontiformes; family Rivulidae; genus Hypsolebias; species Hypsolebias martinsi. The sequence goes on along the minus strand of JARVGQ010000981.1, from coordinate 16,445,736 downwards.
ATAGTTTTTTGTTGATGACCATTTCTCTGTTCATACAGATTGTTTGTGTTCCTTTTAATTGGAGGGTAAACCTTTTCCTCATCATTCTAGTCAATGCTGCTGTGTCGGTTCTGGTGGAGGTAAGACGCACTCGGTAACTAGTTCTGTCATGGTTTATGTTTTTGTCATTTCAGTTTTTTTATTTCTTTGCAGTGTGCCCATCTTTGTCTTATTAACAGTTCATTATTTTGTTGTAAGGGGAAATATTTTATGAAGTGGGAATTCAGCCTTTTAAATATGACTTTTTTGGGATACGCTTATTTATTTTTGGGGTTTCTGAAAAGTAACAAAATAGTTTTGTGTAATTTTTAATACAACTGCTTCTTGGGTTTATCAGTATTTTTTCTGTGTAAGTGTTAAGTAATACGTTTGCTGACCTGCTACACTCAGTGGAGCCACAACTTGGTCTCTCACCTTCCTGTTAGATGACTGTTCTTACATACAGGCAATGCTTAGCATGTCTTAGATGCAGCTTTCTCCTGAGCTACCAGTGCAAACTTTACTAACCTGTTTCTTTTTAATAAGTGAACTAACACAGCTCGATTCATTTTGAGAGACTGAATCTAAATGGTCCTTACTAATTTAAACCTAACCTCACTTGTGATTAATTCTAATAAACTGTGTTAACAAACCACATGTTCTCTTAAAACCCTCATTTAGTTTGGCTCTTCAAATGAGTTAACTTCTTTGTCAGAAATGAACAAAAAACAGGAGGAATGGAAAATCAAATTAGCCTTTTTTGTAATTTTTTCCCCCTGCCCACTGCGCTATTCCATAGACCATCATCCTTGACATCGTGTTACGGAAGCTTGTGTTCAACAGAGACAAACAGAGCAACTCTGGCGACACCCCCGCTGCCCCCACGTTACAGGTTGGGAAAATCTGACACCTTCTGCATTAGCCCTTTTCTTGTTCCTCGTGTGTGGTTTTCCTTCTTTCTCTCCACTTCTTTCTCTAACATTATTCCAGAGCACACTTTTCTAATGTACCTGCTAACAAGACGTGCATGAGAGACCTCGGTCTCTGTTTGTATTGTCCACTGATGGGCTCCATGTCCTGGGATTCATGGTGTTTCCATTTCTGCTCAAATGGTGCAACTATTGCACAACTTCTGTTACTAACATCTATCATGAAACGTTAGAGGCAGCAGGAAAAGTTCATGGATTAAGGTCCTAATCGCAACATCAACCGTTTCTTTCACGTAACCATGAAGGTGGTGACAAACATCTCACTGCAATGACAAACGTGTGAAGCAGGGGTCTGGTTTCTGTGTGTGCTTTGATAATGCACATCACTATTAAAAGGGTGATATGTTAACTTGCAGATGTACACATTGCAGAGAAATTATCTGACTGCAGTAAATTACCTCTTTAAGTTTTCCCAAATAAGTTGAGATGGAAGTCTGAAAAAATAATGTAATGATTTGGAAATAATTTGAACCCTGTGTTTAATTGAAAGACAATAAAATAGTAGAGAAATTGTATTTCCTGCAGTAAATTATTTTTGCTGAAGAACTTGATTTAAAAAAACAGCTGAAAAATAAGCTTAAAAACTTGCTGAAATGGAAAAGCAAGCCTAAGTTAGCAGAAGAAAACATAAAGAATACACATTTGGTGGAATAGTTTTAAATGAGCAGAAATTAGCACAAAAATTTGGAAATTAGATTTAAAAAAAGGATGAAATGAGGAAAAAATGTCTGAAAAGTAGCTGAAAGGCAGAAAGAAGCTTAAACTACCAGAAGGAAGCAGAAAGGGCTAAAATGAGTTAAAAAAAAAAGGGTGGAATTAGCTGAAAAAGCTAAAATGAGCATAAAACAGCTAAATACTAATTGAAATAGCAGAAAAATATGAAACTAGCATAATTAAGCTGAAAGGAGTATAACAAGCTGAAATTTTTAGAAGATAATTAGGCTATAAGTAGCAGAAATTACCACAAAAATCTTTAATTTATCTGAAAACAGCCTAATTAGCTAGAAAATGCTAAAATGTTACAGCAAGATTAAATTAGCAGAAGCAAACAGAAAGAACATGTTTGCCAAATTAGGGCGAAAGAAACAGAAAAAGCGCAAAAAAGTGTAAATTATCTGAAAAAAGCTGAAATTGGCAAAAAAAAAAAAAACAGCTGAAAAGTAGCTAAAAAAAAATATGCCTAAAGAAGGTTAAATTCCCAGAAAGAAGTGGAGAGAGCACTTTTTTTTGTTGAATTAGGCATAAAAAAAGTTTAAATTAGTGCAAAAAAAATGGGGAATTAGCTGAAAAAGCTCAAATTGCGGAACATAAAACTAGCTAAATAGTATCTAAAAAAGCTAAGTCCGGTCCTCTGGACATTCAAAAAAAAAAAAAAA
>JARVGQ010000981.1:16362621-16386020 GCA_031762355.1 Hypsolebias martinsi | reverse complement strand
CGTCAAGGGGCCTCCCTCCCATTTTTCTTAAAGAGACACGCTGCTCGCTCCCTCACTATCCATCCTTTGGTTCAAACCATTTTATACTGTCATCCAGTGGTCAGAAAAGGTACTACACACAAACATTAACCAACATTTCTTCTTAAATTTGACAATTACTAATTATTGTCAAATTTCAAACAGTATTATTGTTTATCGCAAAAAATTTCTGCGATAATTAATCGCCCAGCAAAATTTGTTGCTGTTATATTGCTGTTATAATTTTTTTGATTAAACTTTTCATTTTCACAGGAGTTGAAAAGGCTCTGGAGGTTGTGTTTAGTATGCTCTCTCTTAGTATGCTCTCTCTACCTGTGTGCATTATTCAGCAGAAACACTGAGCCAAGCTGGACAAAGTCACAGTGGTTTTCAGGAAGCTAAAGACCTACTGTTCACATGAGCACCTTTACAATTTTATAAACAAATAACTTTCAGTCCATGTTTAAGGATCAAATTCTGTACATTTTTTTAAGTATAATAGTTGGGTTAAAGGCAAGAGTGCATGAAATCGTTTATGAATATTTTATGGTCATACTCCTCTCTGTGGTACACCTAATTATCCCAAACTAAGAGTCAAACCCACACACAGGGTGACCTTTGCTTAGAGCGCAAGTCCTGTAGAGGAGGAGCAGCAGCTGGAGCAGTGATGAGTGTTTAGATAGACTCAGTTGCAGTAGAGAAGGAGCTGAGGGTATGAGGAAGAGCTGAACCACGCTGCTTCAAGTGACTTCAGTCACTGAGATGTTACACAGAGAGGGTTTGAGACTCTGATCATTTATTGACCTTACGGGGGACGCACACATCCCAGTCGGCGGCCAAGAAAAGGTTTTTTACAAATGAAGATTTTCAGCCGTTTTCATTATGTTTGGTATCTGGTGAGTGCATCTAATAGATTAGAGGTGTTTGTATGGTGCGGTGCATGTGACAGTGTCACTGTGTCCATGTCTGCTTGTGGTTATAGTGTTTTGTTTGGTTTTCCTTCATCAGTTGAAGATTTTCCCGCTTCGGACCGTTGTTAAATCCATGATCGATTCCTTCGTTTTTCTCTCTGTGTGGTTCTCTTGCTGTTTGTGACATTTTAGGAGGTGACAGATGTTGACTTTGTACCAGACTACCGCAACTTTTGTGCCTGGAGGTCGACCTCCGTACGTAGTCGATGCATCGATTTCCATCCGACTTGTGTGTTGTAACCCCACTCTCGTTGGTCCTTCATCGCCTCTTCAGCACATTATAAAGAGACTGCACTGCAGTGTTTGTGGAGATATTTTCACCTTTGTTACCTCATAAACACATGTATCAGTGCAGATGTTTTCATTGCATGTAACATTTTGATGCTGTTTTGTTGTTCGTCGACAAGAAACATGACTTGCTGGTTTGACGTCAAGTGTTTTGACGCTTTGCTGTCTTTTGTCTTCATTTATCTCAATGTACTGTGTAATTGTTCACATTTCCCCGTGTGTCTAAAGTGCTTCAAAACTAAAGTCAGCAGCCCTTTAGCTTAACTGTTTGTGTTACAAAAAAGTATCAGAAACATCAGCCAGTATTTAAAACAAAGGAATAGAAATGTTACAAGTTTGGTTTAAAACTTGGGTTTTTTTAATCTGCATGGAGTGAAGGCTCATTTGCATGCCATGCCTATGGTTCATGTCAGTTTTCTGTCTTCTCTGTCAAAGTTGTACAGTAAGTTTGTTATGGCTGTGCATTTGTCTGCCTAATCCAGTAAAATATAACTGCTTGAACTGGTACTCTCCTTCTATCCAGACATTTAATACAGATACAATTGTCCCAGTTCAGCTACCAAAATAACTTGGCAAAAATATACGCTTGGTCAGTTATTCTCTGATTACTTTCAGATAATCTGGCAATGAGAGAGTGTGCAAGTTCAGACAGACAACAGTCAGTCATGCTTCAGATCAAGCAGCGACTTGGAGAGGCCACGATGAAGATGATTGATTTATTCCTGCTTGAATTACACAAACTGTTTGGGGAATACCTGCACTGTTAGAGAGATGTTTGGACCGCTATCTGTTAAATGAAAGAAAAAAGAAAAAGTTCTGTGTGAGCAGAGTGCAAAAATCAAAATATGGGTTTATAAGAATAATGTTTGTGTTTAGCATGTTACTGTCCAGGAAGTAAACAGAAAGTGGTGGTCGTTGTCGCACACACACACAGAATGTCTGAGGTCATTTCCTGCCGGCAAACAAAAAATTATCAACGTTGAGATTTTTTTCTTTCCGAGTCTCCTGTAGTTTTATCTATAATATGATGTTATATGTTTGATGTTTTGGTTATATCCTGAAACTCGTGGAAACAGTGGCCCGTTGCACAAAAGTAAAATCAAAGATTAATCCAGACGTTTTGTGTTATCCTGGATTAATCCTTGATTCAGCTGCACAAAAGAGGAGGCACATATGTTTCCTTGGAGAATAATCCCCTGAAACTAGCCTAGTCCTGACCCAGCTAAAACTGAAGCTTAATTAATCTGTTCTTGTTTCTGAGCAGGCGAAGGTTGCTCCGATCAGAAACCAGTGTGCTCATTCAATCATTCAATCTTCTTATGTATGTATTTGCCCCATTCTTATTACTTTGCATCAAAATATCACAGGTTCAATAAGTACTATCATTTTGACATCCAATAACAGTTCAAAACTAAATCCAATCCTGATAATAGAAATAATAATTATAAAAATGTAAATATTCTTATAATTATTTGTGTGGTAATCATTTATGATTATAGCATATTGCCCTGCTGTTTTTTTATATATGTGAGGTTTACTGAGTAGTCTGTTTATCACTTCAGCTGTAGAGACAATTAGAAATGCGTAAATTTTGCTAAAATCAGTACAGTGTGTGAGCAAACGCCTTCCAAGTCATTTACACACGTCGTCTGGACTATACTTCATCAGCTACACTTCACCAGACTGCAGAATATTCTTGTTAGAGTCTAACCAATATAGACATTTTGGCTATCACTGATACTGATATTGGGATGAGAAGGCAGCTGCCAATAACCAGTATATAATGGCTGAAATATTTTGAGCTTTGTCCACCCCCCAAGAATCTAAGAAAACGGCGAATGGACCGTGGCTTGTTTATTTACTGCGGCTGTTAGCAACCATGAAGCTAAGCAAATCAGAGTTGCATTATACCTAACCCCACACTATGTTCACACGTTTCATCTCTTCATACGTATCCATGATTATCCATTGATCCACTGGAGAGAAGTGGGACGCCTGTATATTTCTGTCCATGTTTAATAAGGAAATCCATGATCCGCAGAGTGGATCTTATAGGAAAACCATGAATTTAACCAAGATGATTTAAACCAGGCTTGAAGTATTGGCCCCCTTTCAGTGTGGCTTGACATTTGCGTGAGTTCTTGGATTGTTCAAGAGCTGCTTCCTGTCGACATCCTGGATGTATAAATCCTACTTTTGTGCAACGGGTCTCCGGACATGTTTAGGTGTTTTAAAGTCGCTCTTAAACCTGCATCACATAATAGACAAGAAGCTTTCTCCATGTGGGAAAATCTCAAACATCCAAAAACAGCAGCTAGTTCTTCTGGGTTAAAACTTGCACCATAAAGGCTGCAGGGTACAACTTTTTCAGAGTGAGTTTGAGAAGCGTTTGGAGGTTTCTGGAAGGACAGCGGATAGGATGCTTCGCGTGCTCGTCATAGTAACAGATCCCGGCTCGTCGAGCTGTAATTGCTTGTGGAGACGCTGACGTCTGGTGTAAATTGACTCCACAAGGACACGCACACTTGAGCGCTTGCAGATCTCTCTCTGAGTGTGTGAGGAGTGTGTGACAGGAGCTCAGGTAGTTACAGCTCGACTTGCACAATGGAAGGTCTCATGACAGCGTCACTGAGAGAACGGATGCATGATGTTTCTGTAACTTGACTCTGCTCGACACAAACTACAAACAAATACGCCTGTGGGGAAAGTCTTACGTCATAATAACAACAGTGTTTTAGCTCTTTTTAAAAATGCAACTCTTTAAGCTTACATACTAAATATGTGATTTCAGGTTAGCACAGGTTTTGTCTTGTTTAAAATTTTTAAGGTTGTGTTTTCTTTCTGTTTTGTTGTCTTTTCACAAATACCAGGATTTCTCAAATGACGACACCAAACTGGAATACAATGTGGACACTGACAACGGCATCGCCATGGAGGGTTATCTGTTTAAGAGGGCGAGTAACGCCTTTAAGACGTGGAACAGGTATTGTTATTTAATCTGAAGCTTCATGAACGCTTCAGAAGTCGCTTAAACTGTAGTTCATTACTACTCGGGGATGTTTAGGTAAAATAGTGTTGCTGTGACAGTCAAAATGGAACATGATGTGTTCTTAACTGCGTTTTGTTTGAACGTGGCTTCTTTTTTTTATATTTTGTAACAAAACAAAGTAATAAAGTGTCGAGTTGATTCCAGATGTTGATTTTTTTTTTTTACTCTAAAAGAAGTGATGCAAGTAAATAAGCCATGATTAGACCAAAAAGGCCTGAGACGTAACTAAAAGGTAACATTTGTTTCACTCTTAAGACTTCCGAAGTCATTTTAGGTTTATAAAAACAACGAGAACCTTTATTAGCAGAGTTTCTCTTGCTTATTCACCATCTCTTTGTTTATTTGTATAAAATCTGGCTTGGTATTTTCATATCATTTTGTTTGCAAACAGGCACATGTCAATGATCACATCTCCCCCCCCCCCTCCTTTTGGTTAATTATTTATCTGAACAATCACAAAAAAAGTTCAAGACCAGTCATAAATGCTGCTGTATTTCTTTAAAACTGGTCCGATTCAATCAGGTCTTCTCAGTTTCCAATTTAAAGACGTGCAGAGACAAATGAATGGAAAGATGTTTTGGAACACGACGATTCAAAGCTCAGATGTTGATCTGCAGTTGTCTTTGTGAAGACTCCTGTAGAGGGAAATCATTATTAAACTATAATAATTTGTTTTACGCCACAACAAAAGGATGTTAGAGCGAGTTATTTCAGGCAGCTGTGTGCGAGACTGATTTTCCTAATTTACTTGCGATCTCTTTTTCAGACGTTGGTTCTCCATCCAAAACAATCAGCTAGTTTACCAGAAGAAATTTAAGGTATGCTAAGTGACTCTCCCCACCAACCACATAGAAATATGCATTCTTTGCAGCTGTCCCTCCATGTAGTTTTAGCACTCTGCCACAGTTTAAGTTTAAGGAAATGTTGTAAACAGTTTGTGTGGTGTGTGAAAAACCACTGCTTTGTGCAAAGATGGGTTCCTGTGCTGTTCTTGTAGTGAAATGCATCTATTAAATTCTAAAGTAGACTCACGCAGAGGTAGATAAACACATTTTACTTGAACTGTATCTTTGTTTTTGTTTTTTTTAAGGTTTTTTTTGTATTCCCTGAAGTGTTGCATGTTAAAAGCAATGGCACGAAAACATAGCGTGACACTTTGCTCTTGCGAAGTACAGTAGAATAGAAAAAATAATAAAGCAACCAATGTGTTGGTTAAAACACCAAATCAAAAATATTTATACTTATTTTAAGGATTTTTGACATTGTTCTAGCAAAATAACAGCTGCACAAACATGATGTAGCAACCTAATGAAGCTTGTCATCACTGGCCTAAAGTTTTCTACACATTTATATTTAAATATTTACAGAAGTCTTTGGAGAAAATAAAACTATGATGACATAAGAGATAAAATCACATTTGACCATTCTGTGTACATCGTATTTATCTTCTGTCAGGGGTGAACTGAAGTTTTGAAAAGTTCAATACGTATAACAATCCAACAAAGTTCAGTCAGGTCATCTAGATGGTTTCCTTCTTTGTTGTTGAGACGTTTTGTCCTTCATCCAAAGGACTTCATCATACCTGGATTATTGAGCATGAACTTTAATGTTTTAACCAATTTGGCTATGGCTGCCTCAGATGAGTTGACGGGAGAGAGGGCGGGCCCCAGAAACCATTTTATTACCAGCAAACTGGTCGGTCCACTATGGTAGTGTGCTGCTTGGATTGAGTTTGTCTGTGGCTCCTCGGACTGATGAAGTCCTTTGGATGAAGGACGAAACATCTCAATAAAATAAAAAAAAAAGAAAACCGTCCTGATGACCGGACTGAACTTTGTTGGATTTTTTTACCTGGATTACTGAGCATGAACTTTGATGTTTAATATAACAAGTTTAGACATGAATTCATTTTAAGTAATTTGATATTGATTTTTCTTTTGCTTGGTTTTAAAGTTTAAATTTTTATTGTTTGTTTTTTCTACATTTTCCTCAATTAGATTTAGTTTTTACGTTAATAGGGCACTTAGGTCAACTTTAAGTTGTTTTAAATGTGAATTATAATTAAAGTTGACTTGATAAAATTACTCTGAAGGCACGTAAAAACGTTTTTCCTACAAACGTTGCATCTTGCTATCCATCTTTGTTTATATTTAATGTTTGCACAGTTTATGTGAACCACAGTAGTCTTAGTTTTAAAAGGTTTTGCATTTTGCTGTGGAGAATGTGAAGGAACTGTTTTTAATAAAAGACCTTCTGCTGACCCCTCAGGACACCCCGACAGTAGTGGTGGAAGACCTGAGATTATGCACCGTCAAACACTGTGAGGACATCGAGCGTCGCTTCTGTTTTGAAGTGGTTTCACCCACAAAGTAAGTTTAAGTCCCCAACATAATCGAACAACGTCCGGAGAACAACCGAAAAACAAACATTTAGAGCAGCACTGCATCCACCAGACACAGCTGACACAGCTCTTTTAGCTGACAGCTGTGATGTTTGTGCCCCCGCAGGAGCTGTATGATGCAGGCAGACTCCGAGAAGCTGCGACAAGCTTGGATCAAAGCTGTCCAGAACAGCATCGCCACCGCCTTCCGCGACAAGGGAGACAACAGCGAGGTAAAAGCCAAACTGACTGGGGTGGGTCTTTTAAAGAATAAAGAGTGATGAATCAGTGTGGCAGCAGACAAATTGTAATTTTATATTTGATAACTGTACACTGAGATACCAGTAAATCAAATAAAATGGAACACAAGTGTCATTTAATCCTTTTATGAATTCTGTGTTATCTATTTTGGAGACTGAGCATTTTCTTTCCTGCGCCAGAAGCTGGACAGGAAGTCCTCTACATCGACAGGGAGTCTGGACTCTGGAGGGGAGCCGAAGGAGAGGTCCCTGAAAGGAGAGAGCGCCTTGCAGAAGGTCCTGGCTATCCCTGGCAACTCCTGCTGCTGCGACTGCGGTCAGCCAGATCCCCGCTGGGCCAGCATCAATCTGGGCATCACCCTCTGTATACAGTGCTCTGGCATCCACAGGTACGAGACCTGTTTTACAACATGTGTTTTTAAATTCCAACAGAAACGAGAGGAAATGGAAAATTAAAGCTCCAAGGAGAAACATCACACAGGAAATGGGACAAATAACTGAATGAAAGGAATGCTTTCTAGAAAAATTTAAATTAATCAACAAAGTGAACTCGTAGAGTATAATTTATTCATCTTTCTGAAATTTTGTCATAGTGAAGTCCACTTGGAGTTGAATTTATCTTTGTGAAAGCTTTAAATAATTAAATTATCTTTGCTTTTGTTAGCTTTAGGAAACAATCCGCAGCAGCATGGTGTGAAAGGCTTCTTTGCAGCGTTGGCCTTTGGGGATTTATTTAATGAAAACTCACTGTTATATAAACTCACAGGCTGTTTAGGATGTTGCGACCTCTTTGATTACTTTTCAGAGTAAAGTTAATTAAAGTTTATTTGGGTTAAAAGTGCTCAGGTCAGTTCCCACGATTTCAATTTGAAGCAGTAATCATCTGCTTAGATTTCATGCTCCTGTTCTGATTTTCAATAAGCGAGGTGGCTTTAGTGGCAATTAACATTTAGACTGTGTGTGTGTGTGCGCGCACGCGCATGATTCCTTAAGGTTTCTAGTACTTTCACAGAAAATCTAAAGATTATTTTAGCTCAAAGATGACAGTACAAATCTGTGCCACAAGCATTTTTTAAAAATAAATGTATGGATTTAAGTTACTTTTAGGTAAGGTAATGATTAAAACATTTGTTTAATAGATGTGTGTTTTACACAGCTTTAACTTATCCTGCATTTTTTAAGCTTTTCAAGCTGGTCATAGTTATTACATGACTATAAACCATTCTTGCTTATAGTCTGAAAAGTTTCCTTTCTCCTGTAGAAAAACAAATACAACTAATAAAAGTTATTTTTTAAAGCTGTTTTCATCAATGATTATTTTATTCTGCTTTAATTAAATGGTCCAGTGGTTCATCTTAAGACATTTGATTTCTGGTGTTTAATTGTTGGTTACAGATACAATCAGCTATGTTTTGCAGGTACTGTATTCCCTTGATTTTCATCAGAAATGTGACTGATCTCAAAAAGTGAACCAGCACACGTCTTTTTATTCATGGGCTTATCTACAAGTAAAGTAATATGTCAGCTTTTCATCAGAGAATACAATCTCCACATGAAAAAACAATTTTTATGACAAAAGTTCAACATTCTCCAGAATGATTTAACTTTCAGCTGATGAGAGTATGGTGGGTGAAGTCATTGTGTCTTAAATGTCATTTATTTCCTCTACAGGAGTTTGGGAGTACATTTCTCTAAGGTTCGATCTTTGACTCTGGACACCTGGGAGCCAGAACTACTCAAGGTGAGGGCAGTCCCTACTCGTTTATTGACTTATTTTAAGTTGAATAAAGTGCTGAACGTTATTTCTCGTTCCATTATTTGCTTTTCTGAAATGCATTGACCGGATTTATTTCCATTTTACAGTTGATGTGTGAGCTGGGAAACAAAGTGATCAACCAGATCTATGAAGCTCGGCGAGAGGAGCTGGGAGCCAGGAAGCCACAGCCAGGAGACCCCAGGTGCACAAAAATGCACATGCACAGTGATAGTTTTATTTATAGCTGCCAGTGCTGAAAGGTGGATTTCTGCTTGACAGGAAGTTTCTGCTAGTTTCTGCTGGACAGGTTCTGCTAAAGGTTTCTTCCTCATGAGGGAGTTTTGCATTTCTACTGTCACCTTCATGCTTGCTCAAGACGAGAGTCTGCAATGTCTCAAAGCAGTCTGCTCCTCAGATAAATAGTGTTAACTTACCTTTTATGCATGTGAACGTTTCTGTTCAGTGCCCTGACATGACTCCTGCTGTGACCTGACGCTCTATAAATAAACTGAATTGAACTGAAGTCATGTGATGAATTAAACGTTTTTTTTTTTCAAACAGACATGAGGTGGAGGCCTACATCAAAGCCAAATATGTGGATCGACGGTTTGTTCGCCGGCCGTCAGACGAGGAGCTTCGAAACAAAGTCGTCTCTCTGAGCAAACAGGAAAAACGACTGAGCAGCAGCTCTGAGCACCTGCCTCCAAAACCGCCTCCCCCCACGCCAAAACTTCAGCCGAGTTCTCATGCATCAGGGCAGCCAGGTAGATACAAAACAATTTTTTTTCCCTTTTGATCCACTGCACCTTCATTTTTTTTATGATTTCATTATTCTTCCACATTACAGACCAAGATGATTATAACAAAACAGAACTGTAGATATTGGAACATTTTCTTGTACTTCTTCAGACACCAAACTTTGCAGCTTCAAGACAGAAGAAAGAACACTGCACGATCAATTTATACCACGTGATATTTGTGCTCCATTGACATACTGTGTGTTCTGTGAACAGCATATGTCTGAACCCTCTCTGCCTTCACATCGCTCGCCGTAGTCTGTCTCTTTACCAGCGTTAGCTGAGCCTGTAGTCTAACCATCTGTTCCCTGCTTTCTTCTCTCCTCTTTCATATGCTCCATTCCTCCCATGGCTGCTCTCTGCTTCTGGACTAACCCCACTGCTCATACCGCTGACCTCAAAACTCCCCTTACCATCTTCTATTCACCTCCATCCTGTAAAATCCTTATTCCCATCATCCCTGGCGTAGCTGCTGCCAGCGGCACCAAGGCCCGCCGTGATTCTCTCTTCTGTCCTGATGAGCTTGACTCGCTCTTCTCCTACTTTGACACCTCCCACAAGCTCAGGAGCAGTAAGTACTAAACGCTGAGTGCTTTGCGTGCTTTCCATTCCCCTCCCCCCTTTTCATTCGACTGTACTTCTCTGGGGTTGTGGAGTAATACAGTACCTCCTTTATCCTTTTCTTAATTCCCTCCTTGTCCAGACCTTCTGACTGACCCATGCTCCAAAACATGATGCTTTGTGCTTCCTGAGGAGGGCAGTGTTTCACTCACTCACTCACTCATTTTTTTTTTTTTTTTTTTTGGTCAGTGTTTGGTATTTGTGTGTCTGTGTCGTCATCCTTTCAGTTTTTAGGGGGCTGGCTCTTAAGGTGATGAAATGGATCAGTTATCAAAAGTCTCTTTCTGTCTGTGTATGCTAAAAATATTAGGAATACCTTCTGCTTAATGAGGCTGGAGAAATACACGTGTATAAATATAGTAAATATATCAAACATTCAGAGGCTTATTTTTGATTAGGGGCTAAACTTGTTTTGCTCAACTCCAATCAGCAAGAAGGTGTTCCTTTTATTTCACCACCCGGTCGACGGCAGAACTGCGTTCTTCTCCACGTAGTGATTCAGACGGTTTGTTTTCCAGTGAAAAGAGAAGACAGCGGCATTCAGAACAGTGCTGATGGGAGCGGGGAGATGTTGGCCACCACTCCATCCAGTAACAGCTTGGCAGACGCAGGTACGGCACACGCCTGTTGTGTCATCACATCCCTGCTTTTTAAGATTTCAGTATCTTAAGGGAGAAATGAAAAGGCGAATGACCGTTTGGCTGAATCTCAGACTTAAAAAAAACAAAACAAAAGTGTTTATGGTCCATTGTTCCACTGAAAGAAAAGTATTTCAGCTGTTTACAATCCTAAATATTTCCTACATGCTCTAGACTTGCGTCGCTCAAGATGGCTGCATGTTGGAGTACCGTAGCTCTGTTACTTTCATTCTGATTGATTGCTTCTGAAAACTTTAATTCTCTTCTTTCTGGATGTAAATTGCTTTTTTCAGATGATTATTTAGTCTGGTATCGGATGCTATGCAGCTGGAAGGATTTTTACTGAAACCTTTTTACTTTTGGGCATTTGTTATGAAGCGTAACTATGGCAACAACGTGTTGTTGGTTTTTTTTTTTTAGCAACAAGAAGCAGCTAATTAAAACTCAGATATCTTGGCTACAGCCCCAAATCCCAAAAGAGTTGAAAAAGAGGCGCCGTGGATGAATTCCCGTCAACCTGGTGGCGGTGCTCGAGTACCTGACTGCAGGAGTTCCTTCCTGCCCACAGCTATCAGCATCTATAACAACTCTTGAATGAAACCAGGATGATGAGCTACGGCAACATTAATCTCTTTGGGATTAATAAAGTATTTTTGAATTGAATTGACTTGAATACATAATGTCAAATTGCAGTATTATTAGTGGCCCAAATTTTGTTTCTGATTAATTTTCTAAGACATATTTTTACAAAAAAGAAACCGCTGACCACATTGAGCTTTGTTTAGATTAATGTATCTGTTGTTTCATATTTCTAGATGCTGCTGAGGCTCCCCCCATGCCCGCAACACTCCCTCCCCCATCCCCCTGCAAGGAGGTGGTTTTCTACGAGCCTAAGGAGTACAGCCCGGGTCTGCAGCTCTACTGGGCGTCGTGCGCCCGCAGCCTGCCGGACATGGCTGAGGCGCTGGCCCACGGAGCCGAGGTCAACTGGGTCAACACGGACGAGGACAAGAAGACGCCGCTCATCATGGCCGTGCACGGGGTTGGTATAAACACAGGAAATCCAGTTTGTTGGTGTTTTACTTCAATTAGTTGAGCAGATGTTATTTGTTACTTTTTTATTAAAGTCATAAATGTGCTGCATTTTAAGTGTGTACAAACTGATCAGTAAGGTAAGTTATTCATCTTGATGAGCACATCGTGCTCATTAACGGTTGTTTGCTGTTAATTTCAGGGCTCGCTGGTCACGTGTGAATTTCTGCTCCAAAACGCGGCAAACGTGAACCAGCAGGATGCTCAGGGCCGAGGACCGCTGCACCACGCAACCACGCTGGGACACACAGGGTTTGTTATGCGTCATCCTTGTCCTTTACCACAGCGCCACCGTCACGCAGGGGCTACGAAAACAGATTAAACCAGCTCTGCTTTCTGTTACAGGCAGGTTTGTTTGTTCCTGAAAAGAGGAGCGAATCAAAACGCTGCAGACATCGATGAGAAGACGCCTCTGAGCATAGCAGTGGAGGCAGCAAATGCAGACATCGTCACGTTGTGAGCTTCATTTATTCTTTAAAACTGTGAACTTGTGCATTTATTACTCAGATGTTGTCTTCAGATGCCCAAGTTCTTCATTAACCGGTTTGTAACCGCTTTACGAATGAATTGTGACGATTTATTCAGATTAACAACAAAACATGGTCTGCATTTTCTGTTTGTAGATCCTAAACATGCAACTTTGTTCAAATTTGATCACATGAAGGTTTTTATTTGTAAAAATTTAGAAACTGGAGTTGAATTGTGCCATTTTTTTTTTTTTTTTTTTTGTTACGACCCTCTTAATATGACGGGTTGTTTATTTTAATAAGAAGCCTGGTCTGTTTCATTTTTGCATCTGCCTGTAACTTCCTGTTTTCTTTCTTCAAATTTCAGGCTGCGATTGGCAAAGATGAACGAGGAGATGCGGGAGGCGGAGGGGCCCTACAACCCATCAGGTCAATATAACTCCAACAGCCCCACCGAGATGCAGTACAGAAAGTGCATGCAGGAGTTTATTAGCCTGCAGCTGGATGAATCTGATTAGAGACAGAGCATTTGTGTTGCACAGCAGCATCATGTTCAGTAAAAGCAGCAGATTAGAAGAAACTCACAAATTGGCACGAGTTTACTTAAAGAGACTCCCCATTCACTCGATTGTAACGACTGGTCTGACTCCTATGTGCTCAGTCTGATGTTCTTCCAGCTGCTGCACTAGTTTAGCATCAGGTGTACAGTGTAAACATGAAAAGCCATCAAATCTGATCTACAATGAAAAGATGTGTTCCAAAGTGGAGCAGCTTTTCCTTCACATGACTGTTCCTTTTTGTGTTGTAGCACAAAACCTAAAGAAACAGTCATCGTCTTTATTTTTTTATGTTCAGATATTATATATTTCTTTGTTTTAAAGATATTTATGTATATTATACCAGCAGGTAGAAAATAATCTGATCTAATAGTAACTGCCACTAGTATTTAGTGACGCCCAGACCTCAGAGACTCTTATATCCACCAGTTTTACAGCAATAATAATTATTATTGTAATAATCCAGAATTCTGAATGATACAAAAAGTGTTTTGTTTATAAACTCTTACCGTTCATTTCAAATAGACTTGTCAAATAATATGCACATTCCTGTCGATGGTTATGCAACTTCTGTACCTTTTCTGTGTCTGTATGGTTCTAATTTGAAGTCTTATGCCCTTTCAGGGCCTGTTTACTTGTTTTATTGATCAAACTGGATGCATCTTGCTGTTTTTACATATCTGGTCTGCAAAAAGAAATATTGTATTTTTTTTCTTTTATAAATTAACTCTAGGATCTGTACTATAGTTTACTTGCTGTAAATGATTCATATGTGTTTGACTCAGTAAGCAGAGGTTAGAGTAGATGGAGCCTGGCTGCACGGGGATGAGTGACATGACGACTCCTTGTGGTTTTCCGTTTGCTCGTTTTCACTTTTGTGTATGAAGAGTTTGTGTCTTGATTATAGTCAGTGTGTGTGCTTGCTTGTTGCTCGAAATCACAAGAAATCCAAAATTGTAAGACGAAGGGCCTTTCAGTGCCACGGCAGTGATTGTCAGGAATGTTACTGGGTTTCTGTACACGTATGTCAGTAAGTGCAATAGTCTAGAAACATGTATCTGTGAACACCTTTTTTAGTTGTTTCTGTGTAGGTGACTCAAATTTGAGCTTTAAACAAAAATAAATCTAGAGTTTCTGTGAGCGTGTGGGATGAGATGAGCATGCTGCTGACTGAGTTTCATCTCATCCTGCCTCTAGTCATGAGGAGGGCTTCGAAGCACTTTGAATAAATGGTTGTAGGAAGCGGAGCGGCGCCCTGGGCCACAAATGTAAAGGTGACTGCAGTTATTGAGTGATGAGGCCGTTCTTGCAGCACCCTGAGGTTTACAGGTAGAAACTCAGAACTCGGTCCATCTATTTACTGAACTGTACGCACAAACTCACAGCAGGAATAAAAATCAACAACTTCAATAATTTCTATTGTCTAAAATTGAAGTCAAAATGTTACCTTTGGGGTGGGGGGGTGCTGCCATGTTGTGTTTTTGGAACACAACCATCACACTGTAGCATGGTACTTTTTTAGGCCTAAAATAACAAATTAAAGCTAAGCGTATAAAAATGCATATTTGAACATGCAGCAAGGCAGAAACAAAAGAAATATTTAAAAACAAGAAAATGTCCCATTTGTTCTTAAAAATGGTGCTTTATCAGTGTTTCCCCTAGATCAGTTCCCTTAGCGGGGTGCTCGTCGTATTTTAGTTTTGTCGACGGGGTTGCACGCCTGCTAGCTTAGTGCTACGTTGCTGCTGGTTTTTATTGGGGTGGGGGAATCGACGGGACGGAGTCACATCTGTGTTGTTGCTAGCTTAGCGCTTGCAGCTGGTTTTTGATGGTGGGGTGTGCAAAGCAGAGAGCTACATCAGTAGCATTCTTGCTAGCGCTTTTGTATTGCACTCTGCCCTACATCAATACCAACAGTTGTCAACGGTGGGTGGGGTTGGGGGTTCAGTAGGCAGGGCACTCGGTTCCTTGATGGGGCGGGGCGCCCCGCTTGTATAATGGCAGGGGAAACACTGAATATCCAGCCACCAGTGGTCGATCGTCATTTATTTTATCTTTGGCTTCAGGACTTGTCTTAAGTAGGGGGCTGCAGTAGCTCGGTGGTCAGTGCTGCATTCTTGCAATCCTGAGGTTGCGGGTTTGAGCCCAGGCTGTGTCAGGAGGGACCTCTGGCGTAAAACAGTTGCTAAATCTTTTATGCGAGTTCGCTCTCTGTGGCAACCCCTGAAGAAGGGAGCAGCCGAAAGAAACTGACTTTTGACTTGTTTTTAGTCATCGTAAACATTACGCTGACGAGTCACGGTGACACTGGAGTCAGGGTGCAGCAGGTGTTTTGCTCGATTTAGTTTTCAGTTTGCACAGGGTAAAAGACGGGAACACAAAACCAAAAGTCGGACGAGGGTGAGGGACTGTAGACAATCAGGATGGACAGAAAATCCACACTCGCATAATAATAAATGTAATACATTTTAAATCTGTGTGCACGGTTAAATAAACTGAAGGGACCTGATTCTTACAGCATTGTGACACCACCCAACCAAACCCCAACCCCCAGGTGTTTGTGTGTGCTAACCACAAGAGGGCACACTAACATCACACATCTGTTGGTGCTGCTGACCCTTTATTTGTTTTTACAAAGTGGAATCTGGACTTAAATGACTCAAAAGGAGACAAAAACCACTTTTGCTCACATTTGATCATTTTACATATTTACTGTGCATCAGAAGCTGCAGAGAGTGTTTTAAGTGAAGTTTTTGTTTCAAGCAGCAGCTTCATGTTCGTGTCCATGAGAGGCTCTTTGTGTCTTCTGTTAGAGAGAGGAAGACTTGGTTTTTGTCTCCAATCAGCTGCTGAACGAGGGCAGATGTTCAGGTGGAATGAATGTACCAGAGAACTTTGCCACCTCTTTATTGATTGATTGATTGATTTATTTTGATTCAGCTGTTTGATGAGTAGAAGTGCTGACCAGTGGTTTTTAATCTCAGAGTTGCTTCAGAAATATTTTTAGTCCTTTAAACAACTAAATGACGTCTATGTGGTATTTAAAATCAGTAAAATAAAGAGATTTTTCCCTAAAGATGGTCCAGATTGAGAACCGCTGGTCAGTGAATTCTCTGGAACGTATTCGTCTCATCCTCTTCTGCTGTCACGTTCTCCATTTTGTTATTTGCTTTTCTTCCCTCGCTCTCCTCCCCAGAGTTTGTGCCTTTTCTTCTGTTCTCGTTGTCTTTTCTTTGGGGTGCCGAGGCGAACACAGCTGTATTTTTGTACATAAACTTCTGCACTTTAAAAGCAATACAGTTGTTGATGAAACCAAACGTCTGTGGGCTTTTCTTTCCGAGTGGATTTCCTGTTTCCTCGCCGGCTCTTTAACGTGTTCTGTTCTTCCTTGCTGCTCTGCGTTGTTCTGTTTCATATTTCGAGCCACGCCAGCGCTCTGACAGGTAACTTTTACCTTTTATTTATTCTTGTTGACGCTGATGACACTTTGTCTGCATGAGCCTCCAAACGCTGACTGTTTTATTCTCTTTCTTCCTGTTATTTTGGTGAAATATCTTTTTGTAGATTTTTTTTTTTTTTGATTAGTTACAGCCGCTGCAGATGTTTTTGTGATTCTGCTGTTACTGACGTCTGTTTTCTTGTCTTCCCAGGAGATGAAACCTACCAGGACATCTTCCAAGACTTCACCCACATGGCCTCAAACGATCCGGACAAACTAAACCGCTACCCGTACGACCCACAGAGACCCTGACACCGATGCAAGCGCCATGCTGCAGAGGTCGCACTGGCTCCATCTTGATGCAAGTTAAAAAAAAAAAAAAAAAGTCCCAGAACGACGTTCAGTTTTCCCTCCAGCGTCACGCAGGAGCATCTGTGTTGAAGCCTCGGATGCAGCTGAAGCTCCTTCTCATCAGCATCTGAAGGTTTTGTCGACAACAAGAAGCACTCGGATCTATTTTTTTAAGCTGTTCGGTTGGACCTCAGGCGAATGGTACAAGGTTGAAGCCAATTTAAAGGTTTCTGTAAAGTTTTAAGACAAACTCTGAATGTAAAAAAAAACAAGTTCATCAGTTTCTCATGTGACTACTTTATAGTCAAAAATCATTTCTTTTAAAATATATAAGTGCTGCGTCCAATCTGTAAAAAAATAAGTCCCTGACAGATGATTTTTTTTTTCTTCCTGTCGTCTGTTGGATTTCAGCTTCTGCTTGTTCCTTTAGAAATGCTACACCAGGGCTATTCAACTGGTGGCCCAGGGGCCAAATCAGGCCCACGGGTGAGCTCAGTTAGGCCCACCAATGGGTTCATTTTTAAATAAAACTAGATTTTAAGCCATAAAACAAACAAATTTATGACAATAACTGCTGGATGTCCGGCCCCCCGAGTTCTTAGCTTTCAGTAACTGTGGCCCCCTGAGCAATTTAGTTGAATAGCCCTGCTCTACATGCTTTTACTTATTTGCACTGTCTTTGTGCACCTGTTATTAGTGCAGCTGTAATTTTAAAATGTTTTTTATGCTTGTTTAGTTGATTTAATTGATATCTTAAATGATTAGAATTTCAAGTATTACAACCTGTGGTTTGTGTCATCAGAACATTTGGGATAGCTCATTTTCTGATTCAGCTTCATGGATTTATTGCTTCACAACACCAGAAAAAAAAAAAAAACTTTGAGTCCATAATTTCTAAATACTTCTGCTAATAAACACAACTTGATTTTTTAATGTATTTTATTTTAGGCAACACAAGATGGAAAACTTAGAGCAGCTTCAGAAATGCTGACAAATGTTGAATCAGACAAAGCTAGAGCGTTTTAATATTCTATAGCAGTGGTTCCCAACACTAGTCCTTGAGGAACACCATCCTGTATGTTTTTCTTGTTCCCTGCTCCAACACACCTGATTCAGTGATGTGATTACTTCAAGTTCTTAAAGAGCCTGTACATCACCCATTTATTCAAACCAGGTGTGTCAAAGCAGGGGAACAACTAAAACATGCAGGATGGTGTTCCTCAAGGACCAGAGTTTGGAACCATTGAGGACCATCAGCATAAACAGTTTGTTTCTACAGATCCATAAACTTTGCCAGTGTTTTATCCCCCATTCCCTTTTTTTCAGCTCCACAATGATGGATCCTGAAAGTAAAAATGAATTTACAGACCAATCATTATCAAAGGGAACGCTTTATGTCACCACGAATGAGATTTTGTTCAAATATTAAAACGTGTTTTGTTGTAATCACATCGTGCTGACTCGTTGGTCGTTACAGGAAACTGTCCCTTTCTTCACAGCGAGTTCTTTCACATTTCATCAAGCCTTAAACTGGGAGCTTGTGTTTGAATGTACAGAGCTGTACAACAATGTTCAGACTGCAGTCTTTAAATGGAAGCTTCTGTAAAACCACATCAGCGCTGGTGTCTAAAAACCAGCTCAGTTGTAGAAGACTTGTTGTATAAAGTTGTTGTTTTTTTTGTTTGTTTTTTTTCCTGTTAAATCTGATTTAAAAACTTTTTTTGTTCAAATTTAAGCACCAGAGGTGACGGTTATGGCCGATCCAACGTGGGATACAACTCTTGTACATTTTGTACAGATGCTTTCAAATTCTCCAGAGGACTGAAGGATGAAGTTAGAGGTACTTGAAATAAGCTTTTGTAAATGCTGTTCTTTGTATCATTTTGATAATTTTCACTCATTTTATATTGCCTGTCTGTACACCAGCATACATGTACTGTATAATACACGTGACTTAAATACAGCCAGACAAAAGATTCACCTCTGAACGTTGCCTTTCTTTACGCTTGCAGCATCTACAGCTGCACTTCTTTGATTCAGGGACTTTAATTTTTTTTTTTTTTTATCAAATGCACAGTAGAATGTCTCCTCCTCGAAGAACAAATGTGTCAGTGATGAAAGTGATCATTTCCTTTTTACCAAAGATGATTTTCAAGAGTTGTTCACTGACATTATTTCTGAATTCTTTTTATAGAGAGCGCAATCGTGTTATTCCAGGAACCGTGATTATGTCTTAATGAAGGGGATCTGAGTTCGGGCTCCGTCTTGTATTTGTTACTAATAATTTGTCATTTCAGCTCCTTTTATCCTCGGCTTTTGTGTTTCTTGCAGAAAGACGATGCCAGTTTAAAACAAACGTAACTAAACTTTTCAGACTGTAATTTTCTGTCTTAGAAATGGGATAATTACAGCCGTGGTTGTTTCTGTCGTCCAAAGAAAAGAGGCAGCAGCTCCCTTATTCAACTTTTTGTCTGTTGGTGACGCAGTCTTCCATTTTTGTCCTTTACTTGAACGATTTGGGGTTATTTAGCTTCATGGCTTCATTCTCGTCATTTTAAGGGTAGCTTCTCATAAAGATTTACGGTTTTTAGGGATGAACGATATTATCGGCATGGTATCGGTATCGGCCAATATTAGGATAAATTTAAATATCTGTCGGCTGTTCCATCAAAACAACTCACAAATTTAAAAGGCTTCTGTTTAAATCTTCATTTTTAATTCAAGAAACTGTCAAGTATATCTATTAAGGATCTACTACCTATACACTTTTCACTTGTCGCTTGTGAACAGGTTGAGTTTAGATTTGTGAAAATGTACAAATTTGTGCTGTTCGAGTGTTATTGTGTTAGACTAAATGTCATGAATAAATTTGACATTAAACATAATCTAAGTTGAAGTGTTGCACCATTTTCAGCTCCTTTTTGCCATCTGCATTTAGTAGCAGGCCAAACTGACAAAGACCGTGCAGAATAATGTAGTATTTTAATTACACTACAGAGAAAGTTGTGTACAGGTAGTCTGTAAGTAGCTCTAGGGGGGAAAACATTGGTATTGGCATATCGGATATCAGCCAAAAATCCAATATTGTGCATCCCTAATAGTTTTTTGTGCAGTAATCACAGTTTATTGTGCTTATTGTTTTGAGTTTTACAGCAAACAGCATCGTTTTAGGGTCCAGCAGAGGGAGAAGTGCCTGAAACTTCAGCTCAGACCCTGGAAGGCATCTTTGTTTTTTGATCAGCCTTGTTTACTCAACCAAACCTTAAAGTCTGTATTTCTGCCTATTTTTTTTTTTTTTTTTTGTCTCTTTTGAACTCACTCTGTCAGGACATTAACTCCACTTACACATCTGCAGCTTTAACTTTGAGGCTGACAGAAAATGACTGTAGCACATCCAAAGTCTTGTCTTATTTTATTGTTGATCCTTCCCCATGGCATTAACGCACCACCTCATCTCTTTACAACTTTAATAATTATGGTGTTTATTTCTGCAGCTGTCTATTGGTGTGCCCGCCACTTCAAATTGCTTCAGATGACTTGGAGCGTGCATGGTGTTTAGTCTGCTACTAACTAATGTTCCTGAAAACAAATCGCACAATCAAAATTCACTCTTTAGTGCTGGATCTGTTGAACTCTGCAGCTCAGAGCTCAGACAGAGGTGGAGGTAACGCTGCTGCTGCTGCTTCTCGTTAAAAGCTGCAGCTCCAGAGATGCTAGAACGAAACGAGCAGCTCAGAACAGATTGTCCTTTATTCTCACAGTTGTGTTCAAAGATGTGCTTTTTATTCTCAGAAAGCAGGAGCGTCAACGCCTCACCTCCGCCTCGCACCTGGAAGTCATCCTGGAACCGTGCGGTTGGATTGGTTGCATGTTTGAGCACAATTGGGAGTTTAAAAACACAATCTGATTTTGATAGAAATGCATGACTGAAAGTTTTTGAGACGGGAACAAAGATGTTGCGTAAGCTTTTTTTTTCTTTCTTTCTTTCTTTCTTTCTGCACTTCAAAGTTATTTGTGTCTGTGTCTCATTGCAGATTTTAAAAAAGCCCCACAGCTACCAATCAGATGTCCCAAATTTTTGACATTTCTTTCCAATACTTTATAAGTTAAATGCCTTGAAGAAATGAGATTGTCCTTCACCTTTTAGTTCTAGACTTGGTCATTTCTCAGCATAAAACAATCAGTCAGAGGTGATTTTAGCCTCTTTTTGGGGGGTGCTCAAGCACCCCTAAATTTTAACTTGGCACCCCTGAAAAATAAACCATCATTAGGATTTTGTAAAGAAACTCAGTTCTCAGAACTTAATTAATTTGGAATAAATATGAAATAAATTATGACAGTTTCAAACGGTCCAGTAAAATCAATGTTTTGTTTTTTTTTCTGCACAAGTCGGATCCTTGATGCCACCTGTCAATCAATACAGCAGCTGACCAATCAGCGATCTCAATTCGTCCTGAAGTGAAACGCCCCTCGCCTGCAGGAGCTCCACCCCTTTTTTCTCAGAAAAAACACATTTTATACAAAGTGTTTATTAGGTTGTGTAACGTAAACCAGGGCGCTACGTCTGTAGCATATTAGCTAAAATAGTTATTGAATCAAGTATTTATTTATTTTGGTAAATGTAGATGTTTAAAAACCCGTTAAAATACACCAGAATGCAGGAAATGGCATCTACACAAAAGTTTCTGGGGGGGACCCCCCACACACACACACACACACTTTACAAACGTTGCTGATGCCATTGACCAGTGTTGTTGAAGTCAAGAGCCACTGTCAGCACTGGGGGCTAAGCACCCCTAAAGGGCAGATTCTAGAATCGCCCCTGCTGAGGCCGTTTTGCTCAGACGTTGAAGATGCACAGTCTCATGCGTTATCTCAAGATGTCACGTTCATGTTGGGAATGACTCTCAGCTACTACCACATCCAATCCATCCATTATCTTTACCCGCTTCTTCCTCTTTGGGTCACAAGAGTTGCTGGTGTCCATGTCCAGCAATCACAGTGCGAGAGGTGGGGGACACCCTGGACAGGTCTCCAGTCCATCACAGGGACACAAAGACAAACAACCATTCACTCTTTCACTCACACCTAGAGACAATTTAGAGTTACCAATCAGTCTAACATGCATGTTTTTGATCTGTAAGAGGAAACTGGAGAAAACCCACGCATGCACCGAGAGAACATGCAAACGCCACACAGAAAGGCCCGGACCAGGATTTGAACCAGGGCAACCTGCTCGCTGAGAGGCAGCAGATCTACCAGCGCTGCCACCACATCCAGCTGTAGCTCAGCGTCCAGTTCACTGAGGTGAAGCCATGTTTATGTTGGGTTATGACTGTTAGCCATGGATCTGGTGAACTCTAAAAATCTGCTGACACATGAATCTGTGTGGCACGCTTGGCGCTGTCCCCTCCCTACACTCCAGGAAGTCTGCGGTCTGATCGCCCGTGGAGAAACGAAGAGCCACCTGCTGGAGACGTTTCCCTTCATAAAAGTGCCACGTGAACAAACGCTGGAAGGGCCAAGTCTCCATGAATCCTTTCGCCAGGGTCCAAGCATGTTCAGCGGTGACTGATGACTATTCTCAAACAAAGAAAACACAACGGGTTGTGGGATGAGATCATCTACTTCACGTGTCAAAAAGCAGGGATTAAGAAATGTTTTCCACATTTTGAGCTACATATTTGGTCATAACTTGTTTCAGGTCTCGTGTCCTCAGGACCTTTCTTCTTTCTGCTCTTCTCTGATGTTTGCTACATCTCTACCTTCATGGCAGCAGTTCAGATGTGTTCATGAAGTGTTAGGTGTTTGAATATTTTGGGGGTTTTGCTTTTAGGCTGGGTGGCATGGTGGTGCAGTTGGTAGACCTGCCACCTCTCAGCGAGCAGGTTGCCAGTTCAAATCCTGGTTGGAAGCCTTTCTGGGTGGAGTTTGCGTGTTCTCTCCGTGCATGCATGGGTTTTCTCCGTGTTCTCCTGTTTCCTCCCACAGACACAAAACATGCACGTTACACTGATTGGTAACTCTAAATTGTCTATAGGTGTGAGAGAGTGAAAGGTGGTCTCGTTTGTCTCTATATGTCCCCGTCATGGACTTGGACGTTCCCCGCTTCTCACACAGTGATGGTTGGATATGGGCACCACTGACCCCCCGCGACCCAAAAAGGAAGAAGCTGGTAAAAGATAATGGATGGATGGACGCTTTTAGGCTTTCAAAATAAAATATTTGAGTTTTCAAGTAGATTTTACAGCAAAAGTGGTAGAAAAAAACAAGTTTTATATTTAATTTGAATAAAAAAAACTATTTTTTAGACCTTTTACTTGAAGTGCCCAGCTGGTGGCCACTTGTCCTGAGCCTGGCTCTGCTGGAGGTTTCTTCCTGTCAAAAGGGAGTTTTTCCTTTCCACTGTTGCCTTTGTGCTTGCTCGGATGAGGTGAAGATTCAATACGTCTGCTGGCTTCCTTTAGATGGAGAACTTTTACCAATTGGCTTTTATATGTAAGTGAATGTTCTCGTTCAGTGCCCTGAGATGACTTCTGCTGTGATTTGGTACTAAATAAATAAACTCAACTGAAGTTCAACACCTAGTATCGATGCAGAATTTTATTTTTATTTATTCATTTCAAGTTTAAAAGAACACACAAAAAACTATTTACAACACCACATAAATAAAAGAAACCAAACAGTACATGAAATGAAAGGAAGCAGAAGAAGA
>JARVGQ010000981.1:16321851-16346308 GCA_031762355.1 Hypsolebias martinsi | reverse complement strand
CTAAAAATGAACCCGGTCACAACAATACCCATTAAATCATCTGCTGCCGTCTTGCATTGGACCCACTTTGATCTGAGGTCGCTGTGATGACTAAAACACAAGAGCCTTATCTTGACATTTGAACTGCTGTTGAAATCCTTCCAGCCAAACAGATTGAACGGTGGCCAGAATGACTAACGAGGTCTGTTCACTGCACCAAAACCAGCTGCTTGAAAGTCTCTTAAACTACTTAAAGGTCTGAGTGCACTCGATGAGCACCCCCCCTCCACAACACCCACCAACTGTTTTTGCCAGCTCTCAGTTTGGTGAGCCAACTTTCATTTCAAGAAGCTGTTGAAGGAAGGCGCTGAGATTGCTGTGGTCCTTTGGGGGTGTGGTGTGGCCGTGTCAACAATCAGTTTGTGTGTTGAAAGGAAAATAACTTTAACCCAAAACATACAAATGAGAATGACTTTATCTACACGAACGTGAGGAAAACAAATAATTAACTGTATCCCTAAGCGAGGAGAGTGTCTGAAGCTTAACGTGTTGAGGCGAGAAAGAAAAGACGCTGATACAGGGAGCGAAACAGAATGACGTTTCCTGCTAATGAGCACCAGTGATCATGAAACTGGGCTCTAATCGTTTCCGCCAGTCAAATTAAATACAATTAGCCTGCACCTCAAACTCAACTAACGACCTGCAAGAACCAGAATGCTTAAATATTTATACGACATGAGCTTGAGCATGTCTGACATCCCAACAGGACCAGTGTGTCTGAAAGTGTTTGAATCATTTGCAGTTCAGTTCACGGTGGTGAAAACATGAGGAGCACAGAGAGCTGGAGTTTGACTCCAAGACAAGAAGAACAGTAATCAAGGTTCAGGTCCAAGTTTACTGCACTGATTTCACAGATTATAGAAGTCCTGTCATCAGAATGCTTCATCTGTGAGACAAAAGAACCATAAATTGAGAAGCTACAGGGGCTCCTGGACTCTAGAGGGGATGTTGCAACCATTAAAAAACAAACAAAGATTTAAAAAATTAAAGTTCTTCAGAGTTGTTTGTTCACAGTTTTTTTTTCTGAAAGTCTGAGAATTTTCAGTGATTTATATATCTTTTGTATATTTATATCAGAGTTTGGCAGCACGACGGCTCAGTGGTTAGCACTGTTGCCTCACAGCAAAAAGGTCCTGGGTTCAATCCCAGGTTGGACCTGAGGTCTTGCTGTGTGGAGTTTGCATGTTCTTCTTGTGCTTGTGTGGGTTTTCTCCGGGTACTCCGGTTTCCTCCCACAGATCAAAAACATGCATGTTAGGCTGCCTTCAGGTCTCCCTTGCAAAAGAGATCAGTGACCTCAATGGGATTTGCCTGGTGAAATAAAGGTTAATAAATAAATAATAAATATCATCTGTAGGATTATATCTGAAGAAAACTTTCCATACCATAATTTTGTTTTGTTTTGCGTTTGCACAAATTGCACAAATGCTACTTCAAGCCAATCAGCTATTCTCTGACAATGATTTCCGTTTTCATTAACTTTTAAAAATGATCAAAATTCAAACAATGGCTGGAGCACAAAACAGGAAGTCCTGTTTTTGATATCCAGAGTTTGGAAGCCTGACGCCTTCAAACAGAAGCGTTAGACTGATGGGACATTTCCTGTAAATTAATAGTCAAGTCAAAAGCCAACACATATCAAGATTTGCTTCTGATTTAAGATCTTAAGATTTGTTTTCAGGTTAAAATTTAAATAAGTTATTGTTTAGATTTGTGTTCTGCAGAAGCCCGTTAACTGATTTCATAGCAGGAGTTCTCAAACTTTTGCGGTTCAGGGACCCCTTACAGGGGAGAAAAAGTTTCAGGGACCCCCTCATAACCCTCGTGTTTATTAAACAATTTTCTTCAATTTGTCTCTTAAATGGAATGGAAATATTTGTGTAACATAAATACTTAAGACCTGTTCTCTTTAATAGTGTTAATACAATTGTTGTACTTTTAAACATGGGGTATTTTTAAACATGGGGTCTTTTTCATTCAAGCAAACTTAGTTACAAAATTTTCAATTTCAACTTCCAAAAATTAGTTTTGAGAAAATTAACAAATGGAAAAACAACTTTAAAATGTTACCTATTCATATAATGAACTTAAATGCATTGCCACTTCAAATTAATACAGAAAACTCTTTACATAAACCTGAACAGAATCATACCAGCAGTAGTCATGCCAAGAAATGGGGCTTAACTTGTAAACCGATCGATGCTAGAACGCAAATAGCCGACGGGTCTGGGGTTCCTCAACCAGAAAATTTTGAATGAAGTACGTAGATGTGATTTCTTGCATTTTGGAGCATTTTAACGGGTAGTTAAACATTTACATGCTTGTAAATATATATATTGTTGTTGTTGTTGTGGACACCCAAGCACCGGCTTGCAGACCCACAGGGAGGGGTCCAGGGACCCCATTTTGAGAACCACTGCATTAGAGCAGGAACAAATAAAACATGTATGATCATGACCGTCTAATACCAGGACTGGACACCCCTGGTCTAGAAAGTTTATTACATTCAGTTTCTTCTAGACAACACAGGCAAAACTGTGAGGATTATTGTCTTCCAACTTCAGAGTTTTAACATCATTTAGCCAGATGTGCTGTTTCAGGAAATTGAAAATAGACACTTCACTTCTACACCTGTCTGAATTAGAGAGAACCTGACAGACAGACCACAGTTTGAAACCAAAAGTTCGTTTATTGCACTATTTTTGAAGGACTACAGGGGGGTGTGCTCCTGGATTTTATTCACATCGTTCACCTCAGCCTTAAAAGTTCAGACCAGAGGCCTGACATCTGCAGGAATACTTAGATGATTGTAGAGTTGTGGGTCAGTGGTGAACAGGAATCAGAGCGAGGAGAAATGGAGTTGAAGTACTACAACGTTTCAGCTTTAATTTGTGCAAGACAAGTTTCTTTCATGAGTAGAGTGGGGGGGGGGGGGGTGGAAATAAAAGTACAGTATTTACACAAAAGAGTTTACTTCCTCCAGTAGTGGAAGTAATAAAGTTCCTCTTATTTAAAAGAACTTCAGTCAGCACCACCTGATTGTGTATTTGTATTAACACTGCTGGTTTATTTGAGTCTTAGCACACAGGTTTAGTGTTAGAAGAAAACAGGTTCCTGCTCTTGCCTACAGTAAGGGTGTGTGCATGCACGTGACTGTACTCTGATATAACGTGTGTGAGAATGTGCAGCTCTCTACGAGATGCCGATCGGCTCTCTGGGACCTCACACAAACACACACTTGCACAGACTGCTTACTTGTGTCCACAAACACAGAGTCGATCAGACAAACAGTAATCACCAGGCGGAGGCCAACTGGCCATATGGTGGAGAGCAGCTGAGGTAGGACCGCCAGGCACTAACGTACCTTAGCAAGACCTCTTCCAGAGACAGAATGCAGGGGTGGTCAGCCTAAGAGTTGCTTTGTGTTTGTACGAGTGTAAATAAACTCATATTTAGTCACACACATACACATAAAAACCACAAACCCACAAAACATTTGGGGCAGTTTGCTCGTTACGCCATGTAATTAAGTAACCCAGATCTTTCTGTTCCCCCTGAGAGGTGAGGCCATATGGGGCATGCACAACCACACACCCAGTTTAATCTCTCCCTCAGTGACAGACGGGGGTAAACCCGCAGCAGCTCTGTTTGAACACTGACCTGCATCGAGGATTCCCTGGGCCAGGATGGCGCCGAACTTGGCCATAACATCGTCGTGCTTGTCGTTGATCACTTTTGCGTACAGCTGTCTGAACTGGTTCACCTAAAGAAAACGGGAATATTTAAAATATATCATGAAGGAGAAAATTTTTCATCTGAAGAAATATGTTTCCAAAAATATTTTCATCACTGACCTCCATACAAATGGCTGTAAACTGAATGGGTCAAGATGCAAATGTTGCTATCACAGACTGAAACAAACTTTCTTCGAAGCATAAAACCAACAGAATTTGTATCACACAGCCACATCAGCACTGCCACAGACATGGCTGTGATGTAACTCCTAGCACTGCACCGATTGGTCCAATAAAACTAAACAAATACTGTGCTAGAACTGATTTAACCAACTGGACAAGTTTACCACATCAAACTATGAACCCGACGCTGAAGTCTACAAAGGCTGAAGAAAAAAAAAGTAATGGATGCAATACAATGTGTAATCCTGCATACCGACCAGGCTTTAGAAACTGCTGGTGAGCAGATGGAGTTTTTGAAAACGTGTCTCGGCTTTTCTAATCGTTGATTTCAAAGCGCAAGGTGCTTTAAGGGTGAGTGCGTGCAGTTGTGTTGGGACTCGTCACTCTGCAAGTCTTCCATGACCCAAACAACACGTTTTCTGCCTACACAAGGATGAAGCTTTCTGCCTTTAGTAAAGTCTTCCTCTTTTCTTTCTTTTTGTAGTTTACCCCATAAGACTCTGGTCTTAGTGGCATTAGGAATTATTAAAAAAAACAAACAAACACTGAAGCATACTGTCATTATTCAGAAAAAATAAATAAATAACGCACACACAAACACAAAATGGGACAGCAATGTTTTGTACTTTTGTTGTTTTTACAGACTGGCTCACATTCTTCTGCTGTTTTATTGAAATACTTAAAAGTCTGGATATTGTATGTGAACCAGGCTACAGACAATAAAGCCAGTTTGCTTTAGACTTACCTTAGGACAGGTAACTTCAGTCTGCTGGATCATAATGAGGGCTGAAGATATAAGGGCGCCTTGCCTCACGTAATTCACTGGGTCATTGGTCATGGGCTCCAGCAGATTGATCGCCTCCTACAAAAGGAGAATACAAACGTTTTATAACATTTCCTGTAACACTTCCAAAACCATATGGAGAGTGAACATCTACAGTCAGATGTTATAATTATAACTAGGAAGCTGACTGCATGAAAATATGTTGTCACGATTAACAAAACTGCCCTTTGATGTAAAAGTAAACTGAATTTCATTATTGTGAAAAAACAAACTTCAAGGATTAGTTGAATTAGATATGCATAGTAACAAAATACAAAAACTATACAAAATACTTATAATCACAAATGCGCTGTCAGTTCTTTAACACACTGCTGAAATGGAAGAACAGCGGAGATGGGTTTTTCCGTCAGACTTGTAGTGAAAGCTCTATTTTCCCAAACAGTAACCAAACTATTTTTTACTGTAAATATTTTACATTTTCTCCTCTAGAACAAACCAACGGCTGCAACTGTGGCACTTCTGTTTGGTTTTATACAGGAAAAGTGATTATCAACAGAGGCAAACAGAGCACGCAAATTAATGACATTAGTGTCAGCCATATCTGGTCGCTGTGGACAACAGAGTTAACCATCACTCATTTCCCATGAGCATTGTTAGAGTGAAAGAGAAAGAATCATCCATTTCTTTTTATATTTGTGCTCTCCAGTTCTTCAGAAAGTCCATCACCGTAACTTTTATTTTGCCTGAATAGTTTATGGCAGTAACTGACACCAGCAGGCTCACATAGTGGCGTCAGCCTTGCCGAGCAAAGAAAATAAACTGCAGTGATGAAAGTGGAGGTAAAACAAACAGTTTCATCAGTATTCACAGCTCAGCTGGCTCAGACAGCCAAGCTCTGGGATAATAAAGTGTAAAGTCATCACAGATCTACATCCTGTCCCTGCAGGTTAAATAGGAGGGGGTAATCGAAGGTATTTATTGTCTGACTAGAGACAGTTAATCCACAAACATTATAAAGTTGTGCTTATAAACAAGTTTCAGTCTCAATATGCACTGATTTGTAAATTATATTCAATTCAAAACTTGGAAAAAAAACTGGCTTGAGGCTTATGTAAATAAATGAAATACAGCATCTCTTAACCAAGAGGTTTTTTTTTAAAGTACACCTCTAAAAACAGCATCATATGACGTTGAAAAGAAACAGTGAAAAGTTACGTCTGAGAGTCAGTTTAGTCTTCAGTGTGAAATAGACGCACTGACTTACTGGTGAACATTTCCATTTTATTTTCTAAAAATATTATTAAATCAATTTTAAATTATTTATTTTTACAGTGTTAGGAAAAAAAAACTTTTGTTTTGGCTACATTTTATTTTAAATGTACAAAAGAAAAAGATCACCAGTCCGGTAAATGTGTTTAAAAAACCGAAGGTGTTGTAAAGAAATGTGCTCCTTTTAAAACGTTGCGCCAGTTGTTTTTTTTTTTTGCCACATCATTACTCTCACTATATTCAAATGTACTAGAGGTACTACTTTGGAAAGAAAAGAAGAAAAAAAAAAACATGGAAATAAAATAAATAAACTATTCAGTGCAGCATTGGAGCAGTTCTGGTGTAAATTATTCAGTTTGATGCTCATGACCCTAAGGTTCAATGAGCCATAGCTGTACCACCTCAAACTGCTCAGCGTACAAAACTGGACAACTCGGGAACTGACACAACCTCCGACATCTGCCTTCTAACTCTCCTGTATGGACTTCATGATACTCAAATACAAAAGACAAAGTGAAGCTTAATGACTGAGTGCCAACTTAGATCATTGTATCGACTAATCTGCAATGAACTTTTCACATGCGAGTTCCTTCAGTGCCGACTATTAATAACAATTACAGCAAATCCTAATGGATTACAAGTAAAATAGTCTATTCAGTAATCTTGTTTTGTGATCTGGAGACAATTATTTCCTATGAGTATTGCGAAAAGTGTGAAAGAGAAAGGACGTTCTGGAGTAAGATAATGCATTTATTATAAATCTAATGAATACAGTTAATCGAGGAGTTTAAAATATAAGAGCACACAACACCTTGGGCAAGATTATTCAAGTCCATCCCCTTCCATCCCATAACTTACACAAACGAGCCATTAAATATCTGCTTAAAGGAGCCATCAGTTCATTTAGCTTAGGGTATCTTATCATCAGTGACGCACACGTTGTTCCAAGAGGAAAAGAAAGCACATAGGCTGAACGAGGACAGCAAAGCCACTGTTGAATTGGGTGTTAAAAAGAAAGCTTTTGCAGAACAGACTCCAGGCCAAGCTAGAATTCTGTTTCCTATATTTTAATTGTGCTGCTTTTTATTTACAGTAGCTCACCAGAAAATGGAAAAGATGAATAAGACTGTTTTGATTTGAAGAAATTAAACTTTTAGAAAGGATCCAGGACGCGCTCACCTTGTTGCCTGTCCCAGCACAGCAGATGCCCAGAGCCATGGCAGCCCCACAGCGCACATGAGGGTTGTAGCTCTCCGACAGTAGCGACACAACACTGGGACACTGCTCTGGAGTCCTGCAGACACCAGGGACACAAATATATAAATATTCAAGAGGACACACTACTGACAGCACCAGAGTAAACTTGGTCAAAACTAGAGGTGATATAAATGTTTTCAAGTCAAAAGCAGTTATATCTTAAGGGGTCAAATAGAAGAGGAATCCAAATAAAACTGAAAAACAAAATACTTATTTAATAAAATCAACCTGGGAAAAAAAACGCATGTTGGAGGTTAATGCAGTTTGTGAACAAATGTGTTATTTGATATTTTTTCTAGTAAAAAGGCAACGCTGACAGCACCAGAACTGCCAGGATCTGAAAATGAGCCCTTTACAAAAATAATCTAAAAGGTTTGGGTTGATTCACAAACAATAAAAAAATGAAATCACTGTGAATCAGTAAGTTGGCTATCAGCAACTAAAATAAAAAAACAAGTCTCAACAATGTGAGCATTTCAAGCCCTAACTAAATATATTTCATACTCAGAATAGATGTGTTTGGTTTATCATGCCCCACAAAATTTATAATTTTCTGCTTTTAATTTCTGTGTACACAAAAACAGTATTACACATACTGATTTATAGGAATCTAAAATATAAATAAAAGTTGACGTCTAATGATTAAAATAGTATATTAAATAAAATAGTTTGTGGGGTTTCTTTAGCCTTGCGCATCAATTCACAACCTCATGTGGATGTGAAAACAAGATCACAGTTAAAATCAATGAGAGATCAAGGAGGCGTTTAATTCCCCCCACAGGATGAAGTTGACACTGTCCTAGCAGACCACTGATCCTTGTTAATTCACATTTGGAAAATGACCAATGTGTAAAAGTCGTTGCACATAATTTTTGATTTGTTAGTGAGTCAAGGTTGTGGCTTTTACCATCAAAATATAAAGGTGCTTTTTGTTTATTTAAACAAAGTTTCAACCAAGCAAAATGAATCAGAAGAGTCAGCTTCAAAACAAAAATACAAGCTTTCAAAAATATATTATGTTTTAAATATGTTCAAAACTTACTAATAAAGGTACTTGTTATGTAGTGATTATTAGATTTTGGTAAAAGTTTAAACTTGTGGCGCAAATATGCATATTTTATCTCAACTTAAACATTGTGTCCATGGTCTATCTCCAAATTCAGTGAAATGAGAAATAAGAAAACATCCATTTAGCAAAGCTTAATTTTTTTTTGTTATGTTCAGAAATTGATAAAGCTGCTTATGACCTATTCTTGTTTCAAAGTGCCCCGAGACACCTGAAAAGCAACAAGTCTTTTAAGAAAAAAGCCAGACTAAAAAGTAGATACAGACATTGCAGAAGCATTTTGCCTCGTGAAATGTGATTAAGGAAGGTAAAATATACCCCAGCTGTAAGAGAGACGATTATTTACAGACATTCATCCAAATACATAATGAAAGCACCTGGACAATGTTAATATTAGACAGCAAAGACGACAGTGATTTAGGCAATGTTGGGTCACTAATGAACTGATTTTAAAATGCACTGAATCACAATGGGAAAGTATCATACTCAGGGTTATATAACTCTTCAAGTAATAAGTAAATATTGTATTACAAAAACGTTTATTATGCCAATGAAATAACTGTTTATGTGTCCAAGCTTCCACACAACTGCAAATATTAGGCACAATAAGTGTTAGCAAACAAGGAAATACAGTGAGAACACACGGTCACAGTTAAGTTTTAGGTGTGCAGAATACTTTGCAGACAAGACAGAGAAAATTATTTTTGTGTAGCTACGGTAATACTATTGAATGAAATGTAAAAATACACACAGCCTTTCTTTCATATTTAATAATCTTACATAACTCAGACTAAAGATGCAAAAACAATTTAAAAAAGGCCCAAAGTTGGCTTTAAAGAGCAAACTATGTAGGCACACCAGTGTGTGTGTGTACGTGTGTATGCATGTGCGTGTTTGAAAAGAAGACTGTGACTCTTTAAGCATGAAAAGGTGAACTTACTAGGGACAAAGAAAGTCAAGCAGTACACCCACCACACAAAAGGGTTCTCCCCAGAAAGCACCCGTCACTTGTTTCGAATGGGGGAGAGAACAGAGAGTGGCAAATATAAACAGTGGGACTGCTGTGTTGAGAGAAATTACCTCCCCAAACCACTGGCATGTGTCCAGCAAGAAAATGTTCATCTGTTTTGTATAGAATCTGACTTGCCAGACAAAAAGAGGAGGAGGAGCGGGGAGTGAGACAGAGAGAGAGAGAGAGACGGGAGAGGCGTGCGAGCCGCCTACAGGCTGTGAAAGAGCCGATGAGAGGGAGGGAGCGAGAGGCAGAGGGGCCACGATATCCGAAAGTTTTAAACGTGTGATCGGTTTAGGTGATGCAAGGCAAGACGTGGAAGAAACGCCATGTCCACGTCACAGACTGCTTCAGGCTGGGACAGAGTTGGCGGCTGCAGAAAGGCATCCGTTACATTCTTATGTGAGAAACGTCACACTTGAAGGATTCCACCTACAAAAGGAAGCGCACTGGGCGTTGAGCTGCATCGTTACCCAACTAAGCCTTAAAGGACTAAAACCAGGCACTGAGCAGATAGAAGAGTGTTTAAAAGCTAACATTGCTTTGAGAAAAAAGGTAAGAAAATAATATTAATTCTCAAATTTTCTAAATCCATTTGATGTTTCTGAGTTACTCAGTTACATTCATTTGTTTTATATTTCTATATATAATAGACAACTCTGCCTGTAATTTTGTTATGAACATTAACTGGAGTTAGAGTATTTTCTTGTTGATTTGTCATTCTTACGTTATTTGGAGACAAAAACATTACACTTTAAATAAAATATGTGAGCTATGATTTTCTACATATTAGGGCAAAGAAAGACACAAAAAGACTCCTTGTAATGATGAATGTCTTGCTATCATTTAGATGAATTAAAGCACATAGGTATGAGCAGAATCATTGTTTCCTAAACAGACTTCTTTTTTCTTTTAAAGTGATGACATGAGTATGAGCTGCGTGGGAACGTGAGGAACTCTGAACGTGTCTCTGTGGAAGTAATACTTGTGGTGGTACTTTAGCATTGGAGTTTATTACATTGGATATTTTTCACCAGTCAAGCACTGCCTTTTTTACTGACCATGAACTATTAGTTTCATTTTGCTGTGCAAGAAATGAGACGTCTTGTGCACTAGTCTTAAGTGGTCCCACCAAAACTTGCACCTTTGCTTGTGGGACCAAGTGACCATGCTGACCGAGAGACCAAAACCAGGAAGATCAGAGCCACCACCCAAGCTCAGGCCCACTGGGATCTCAGCAGCAACACGACTCTGCCAACCATGGCACAATTCATGAACAACAGTTCACATTCAAGCGAAGCAACTGAAATTCATCTGAGATGGGCCGCCTTACTCATCGTTATGGTCATAATCCCAACTATTGGAGGAAACATATTGGTCATTCTGGCTGTGTCGCTTGAAAGAAAGTTGCAAAATGCCACCAACTACTTTCTGATGTCCCTTGCTGTGGCTGATCTGTTGGTGGGACTTCTTGTGATGCCCATTGCACTCATCACAGTTCTATACAGTAAGTTTAGCAAGAAGGCCTGTTTCAAATGTATGTTGAAACAATTAATACTGTGGAGAGAAGGTCTTTTCTTTGTTCATCAGGTATGTTTCATTGACATGGGCTTGATTAAATTCAACTATTTGAGTCCTATGAGATTACTATGATTTACAAAATTTAGGCTAAGACAAACATAATTAAATACATACAAATGTTATTGAAATGCTGACAAATAGAGGGCAATTATTGTCTACCAGTAATTTTAGTAAATTGTTTGTTAAAAACTGAGTTCAAGTTTACAAAATAAAATTTTAATAAGGGATTCAAGTGTATCCAGAAAGTAGAATGATAATTTTAGAGTAAGACTTATAATTTTTACTAGTCTTTTAACACTGTTCTAGATGAAATGTAACTAGAGGTAGTAGACAATAAGGAATGTGCTTCTTCTGGCACTGCTATAGCAGCAGCTGCACAGCTTGGACTAAGCAAATAGGAGACTATAACACATGAAAAGATAAGCAAACTTTTTGTTTAATTTAATTCCGCTCATTGTGCTAACTAAATACAGCTGCACAGGAACTGATTTACACTTCTGTTCCCCGTGTTCTATAAAATTCAGGGTGATAGCGAAGTCATTATTCTTCATTAATTCAATTGTAGGATAATGGGCCAGATAGTAATTATATCTCTCACACAGACACAGGAGTGAAGGATGCTGTTACACAAGACTGCCTTTGTAGTCTTGCCTCCTTCACTCATGGTTTGCATGAGAACTGGATGTGTCTGTGTGGACATAAGTCCTGCTTGAATCTGTTTTGTCCACCTTAAATGCACAAGAGCTGTAATAATCTAATACTGCATTATTTTTTTAGAAGAATTAATAAATAAAAAAACTATTTATATTGCTCCCATTTGGACTGAGCTGCTGTTAAACTGGATAAAAGTTCAAACGGGTTAGCCATTTCAAAGAATTTGTTAATTCTTTGTTTAATTCTTTGTTGATTTGTTAAAAGGTCAGTAAATTTACTTTTTGCTTTGGCACCCTTAAACAAAACTTGTACCATTATCAATTAAAATATTTTTATATAATACATACTTATATGTTAAGTTATGGTAAGTGTGTGTGAATAAGTAGTTTAAAAAAATTACATTAACACATTGGAGGAGTGCTGGATTCAGATACAGTACTTAAAATTTAAATGCACCCCCCCCACCCACCATGACAAATTATTTTATTATTGTTATTGCTCTTCAAAATTAAAACAAATCCCTGTGTCAGTATTCCAGTAGAAAAATGAAATACTTTCATATGCCTACAGTTTATCTACAGACCTAGACAGATCAAATCAACACCAAAGACAGCCATACCATGAAGTATTGCAGCAAGGAGGTCAAAAAGACAAGCGCAGACATAGGATGAGTTCAAGAGACTACTACAGTAGAGAAAAGTATTAAAGAACTGAGTACTGTAACAAAGATGTGAATCCATAAAAAAAATAAGTCCAAAGACAAGAATAACTAAGGCATTAGAATGTAATTGTACCGGTAATATAATAATAGAGACACTGATCAAGTTGTAAAAATAAACTCTAGACAGATCCTTGTGTAAGTATACTGTATAATAATTTAAATCCAGACTTTCATTGTTTTAATTAAAATTCCAAAACATCAAATTTTCTATACTATGGAGAAAAATATATTTTCATTGCCCAGGTCTGTTTTCTTTACATGATTCTCATCCAAATTAACCACTTAAAATTTAAATAAATGAGGAAACCTTCTAGAGTGATCAGGTTATATATATATATATGCAGTATATATATAGTGATATACTGTACTGTATAGATAAATACATATATATTCTTAAAAATAATTTTGTGATTGCAGGCAGATATGCTCATACACCGTAATAAACTTGAGCTACAGTAAGTAATTTGAAACATAAACAAACCTTGATCAACTTTTGTTACCCTAAACTTGTACTTCATCACTTACAAAAATCAAAAAACGCTGAAAGTGCAAAGACTTTGTAATTCCTAAAGAACAACAAATGCAGGACAAATTACAACACCAATTACTGACCACAGCCTTGTGTAATCAGAAACTTGGAAAATCCAAGAGCTAGTAGTCTATAAAACAGAGATATCATCAAGAGCAAAAAATACATAAAATAAAATAAACAGCTCTCTTGTTTCTTAAATTGTTTCTTAAATTTTGATTATGCTTCTGTCAAATTAAAAACCTGACAAAATATGCAGCAGCTTTACAGTTAGAAAGTTCATTACAGAAACAAATCTAGGTTAAAGATTTTGGATGATTTATTCATTCAGTTTCTTTTTTCAGTAAATAAAAGAAAAAGATAAACGTTTCTGCAGCCAGGTGGAGCTCACAAGCTACACCACTCATTAAATTCTGCGTGAAAATAAACATTTCACAGAACAGGTTCTGAAGGTTTACTTGTGCAGTATTTGTCAATGAAAACCTTCCAGATGAAACCAAACCAAAGTGTGACTCAAAAATTCCTGCAAGAGTGACAAGAAAATGGTGCAAGAAAATGAAAAGTGGGGGGTAAAAACATGTTAAAAGAAATATTTCCACTAACAGTCTTTTGCATCGTTAATGGATGTGCAGACAAAAGCCAGAACAGCGTTCTTGCCAGTTTTATGCCTGGAACTCAAAATAAACACTACTGTTGAGCATAGACTCAACCACAATCTACATAAAGAGCCTTGAGCTCCATTAACAGTCAGTACACCCTTACATTTCCAGTAAAGACATTCCTTACTGATAAACAGGCCAATTTTTTCGCATGAATGATACTCTTATCCCTTGTCATTGTAGTATCTCTCCCATATATGTGTTAAGACAAGGAAACAAGACACCCCTCAACCACATTAATTTAGAAACTGCTTTCAGAAACACTACCACATATAAAAATGTCAAACATTTATTTTCCTAATCAATTTTACATCTCATTTTCTTTTTAGACTCTAGATGGCCACTTCCGGATTTCCTTTGTCCCATTTGGCTCTTCCTTGATGTGCTTTTTTCTACTGCATCCATCATGCATCTGTGTGCCATCTCTTTGGATCGCTACATTGCCATCAAGAAGCCAATCCAACACAGCCAGTACAAATCCAGAGCCAAGGCGCTGGTCAAGATCGCACTGGTGTGGCTCATATCCATTTGTAAGCAACTTAACTCTCCTTGATACTAATTTACTTCATTTCTACCCGGACTGTATACAGTAAACATAAAATTCTGACAACACCCTAAAGCTACTTCTAACATTTTCAAGCTGCCAACAAATAGGTTAAAAATACACCACAAGTTTAATATATTCAGTCATTTTGTGCCTAATTCACCAGTTTAGTGTTGTAACAAGTACAGCATGATTAACACAATTTGTTGTTTGCTAGTATTAACTGCTTTGTCTTTTTCATAGGTATTGCCATCCCAATTCCAATAAAGGGGCTTAAGAATCTTCACAATAGCATCACCTTTAACAGTAACTACACGTGCCTGCTGAAACCTGAAACCTTCTCAGAGTTTATCATCTTTGGATCCTTGACAGCATTCTTTATCCCTTTGACCATCATGATGATCATCTACCTACTTACTGTGCAGGTGCTGCGTAAAAAAGTGTATCTGCTCAAGTCAAAGGTCTCTCAGCGCTTTAGCGCCTCAACCATCTCCACAGTTTTTCAAAGGGAACAGGCTTTGACTTCACCTCAAGTTGAGCAAATTAACAAGCTGGATGTCAGACTTCCCAGGATGCAAGAAAAACCAAACCTAGGCACAATGAATGCTCCAACTGGAGATGAACTATCCTTTCGGAGACTGTCAACAATAGGCAAGAAGTCAATGCAGACTTTGAGCAATGAGCAGCGTGCATCAAAGGTGCTGGGCATAGTCTTCCTCTTGTTTGTCGTCATGTGGTGCCCTTTTTTCATAACAAACATCACATCTGCACTGTGCTCAGGTTGTGATGGTGACTTAATCTCCCGCCTAATGGAGATCTTTGTATGGGTTGGCTACGTGTCATCAGGTATTAACCCCTTGGTCTACACTCTTTTCAACAAAATCTTCAGGGAAGCGTTCACACGTTACATCACCTGCAACTACAGCAACTGTGCAAGCAGTAGGTCTTTGCAACATCTGGGGTCAACAAATACAGACTGGACTCTTACGAGGATTTCATTCAAATCTTCCATGGCCGAGAACTCTAAACTGTTCATGAAGAGGGGAATGAAGAATGGCATCGGAGCAATGAGCTACCAAAGTCCACTAAGGTGCCAACAAACACCTTTACAGTCATCTAGTGGCCTTGTGTTAAACACAATACTTCTGACTGAAAATGAAGATTTTAACCAAGAAGAGCATGTAAGCTATGTATAGAGATACCACAGAACCAGGTTTATATGAATAAAGAACTTAAATTGTGTGGCACATATTCAATCTCAAAGACTAAGGCCCCAATAAAGGTCCCCAATAAAGTATGAAAAAATGCTAAGAATACACAAGTGTGATATATTCATGATCTGACATGTAAAATGCAAATGAAACAACAAAACCTACCATTTTGTTGTTTGGTGACGTTAATAATTTACAAAGTGAATTTGTTCATAACCCATAGGACAACCTAAGTAATAAATTATTGTCCTGGATCATTTGAAGAAAAATGTTGCTCCTCATACCTTTAAAACAGGCAATAATAATGTTAATAATGATGATGTGGTATAACAGCATATACAAAGAGAGTTTAGGTTTTCAAATAATACCAAGTACTGATTGGGAGAAAAAACTGCAGCAGATCCACTTATGAAGTAACAGGAGAATGTGCTGAGTGTGTGACAAGGTATTCTACAAAACTCTGGCTGCCAGACATGACAACCTGGAAAATCTCTGAATGATGTATATAATATATTCCAGTGCTGATCTGTCCGACTGGGACTGTTTAAAAATGCAGTAAACCATCTCAGACCACATGCTTACATTTTAAGAAATACAGCTGTACCCTTGAAAATCTCTTCTGCAAAAGACAAATTTATTGCACTTTTGAAGCGATACTAATTTCATTTGCTGAACCTTTGATAAGCACTCTGTGTATTACAACCTGCTGTTCTGACATCTTAAAAAGGTTTCAGAATAAAAGACTGTACATGCAAATTAATAAACTTGTTAAACAAAAACAAATTTTCTTAATAAAATGTTTTTTTGGGTTTGCTGACTAATTTTCACGTCTCTTCCTTTTTGCTTCCTTAATTTTAGAAATTGTGGTTAAGAACAACAGGGCATCAAAAATGCATTATAATTACATTACAAATAAAAATGACAAACCTTATAAAAAGTTTTCAAAATGATAAAATTTGTACTGGCCTTTTTATTTTGCAGCAACTTATTTTTTTTGTGTTTTTAAATATAAAATCTTAGCATTTTGGGCACAGAAACAATGAAAATACATAGAAAAGTTTAAACTTTATTTAAATCAGCCTTTTTTTTCCCGTCTTCTTCTTCTTTCTGCTTCTCCCTTCTTTAGGGGTTGCCACAGCGAACTAAGTCGCACGAAGACTTGTCAATTATTTTTATGCCAGATGCCCTTCATGACCCCACCAATGACCACCGAGCTACCACAGCCCTCTGTGTGGAGCAGAGAGCTGTAATTTAGGGCACCCGGTGGGGATTAAGGGCCTTGCTCAAGGGCCCAGAGTGGGGCAAATGAGGGTGGTGGCAGGTGTGGGTACTTCACCTACCCCACCTACATTTTGAAGTTGTCAGTTGGGAGTTGAACCGGTGATCTTCCAACAACAGGCCCACCTTCTCTAACCTCTGTACCACCACTCCCCATTTTAATCAGCCTTATTAACTAAAAATAAATCAGTGGAGAAAAGAATGTCATATTTGGAAAAATATCTAAAGCTTGATAAATTAAACCATCTGATTGGTGTTATTTAAATGATTTTCAACCTTTATTTAGGCAGATTAATCTCATTGAGCCTAGTGGACTCATTTACAAGAGAGACCTGGCTACAAACTAGGGATGATGACAACAGCAACAATAGATTTTCCTTGGACAATCAACAGTAGACAATCATAAGAGAGAAATACAGATTTTTTTTTTTTAAACAAGTTAAAACAAAGAT
Source organism: Hypsolebias martinsi (assembly GCA_031762355.1). Taxonomy (NCBI): domain Eukaryota; kingdom Metazoa; phylum Chordata; class Actinopteri; order Cyprinodontiformes; family Rivulidae; genus Hypsolebias; species Hypsolebias martinsi. The sequence goes on along the minus strand of JARVGQ010000981.1, from coordinate 16,329,335 downwards.
GTCAAAGTTGCAAAACAGACAGATTACTGTATAAGGCAGATGTAGAAAATTAAAAACAGGAACATGTCAGCATTGGTTTTTGCCAGGATTCCAACAGATTATTAAAGCCATTTAGAGAAGTCAAGGTGATACAAACTGTGATTAAACAAGAGTTTAGTTGATTTACAATAAAAATAGAAGCATATAAAATTCAAGTTTTTTGTAGTTTTTCCTTCTCATGTGCTTGAGCACGTGCACATCTTTGAGTCATTAGGGTTGAAAGAGTGAGGCTAAAGTGTAATGCTGTGGTTCACAAGTCTTTCCAAACAGAGAAGATTTATGTAGGGTTTTTCTAGCTGCAGAATGATCGCCTAAACCTCCGCAGGCTTTCCACTCAAGGTTTTAAATCCTTTAAACAATCCTAGAATCTTTAATGAGATCATTTGAATGAAAGAAAATCCCTTTGAATAGTTGGGATTTTAAAATAAAGTGTAAGTGAAAAGGACAAGCGTTTAGCTTTCTCCAATAGAGCATCTTTTGTTAACAGAACAAGAAATTATAGTTAATTCTACAAAAAGCCACATTTTAGTTGCAACATCAAATCTACTTAAATTTGGAAAAAAAAAATGTAAAAGACATAGGTGCACACCTGCATGCGCTCTTTCATTTAATGATGTCACTCTGCATTGCGCAGTGTTGACATTTTATATAGATGTGTTTTTCTAAAACTGATACAAACACAAGCATTGTTACAAACAACTGATCAACAAACGTCACGACATTTGATATGTGGACATCATTACCATAATTTCTGGACTATAAGCCATTACTTTTTCACATCTTTTGAACACTGCAACTTATACAATGCTGTGGCTAATTTAAGTTTTTTTTTTTTTTTGGGACGGGCTAACGAGCTTCATCCCACCAAAACATTTAGCCTCATCATACCCAGTCACTCACATAGCTGCCAAATACATGTCTCTCTTGGGGGTGAGTCCTCGTGGCTCAATAAGACTACCTATAAGATTTTTTTTTTTTAATCTGACCAATGAAATTACTGAACAGGTCACAGTGGGGCCTGTTCTCTTGTTCTCTCCTCCCCTCCCTGGGGGTCCCTGAAGTATTTGCAGCCACTCGAAATCCTAGCTCGGTGGGAGGCTTGGATGATTAGCAGTGAGAAATCTTTTACCAAAACCGGCTCATGCGAAGTGCAACTTTTGCTCAAGTCTGCCAGTGGATCCTGGCAGAGGAGCATTGAAAAAAATCCACCATCACTAATGGATTTCAAACGAGTTTTGACAGCTTGTGCTGTGGAAGATGAAGATAGTGATCATGACTTCCTGGTAGGCTAATGCATTTATTTATTCATTTATTTTTAACCAGCCGTGATATAGGCACTGTTCAGAAAAATACATTTACTGTACATATTTGTTTATGTTATTGGTATTGACGTTTTTAAAAAAATCTTTGTGTAAATATCGCATGATACAACATGGACATAAGCGCAGCCTATAGATGTACGAATTTATTAATGTTTTTAATTTAGTGGGTGCAGCTAATATTCAGGTGTGCTCAATAGTCCGGAAATTACGGTAACCATTTTTTCCAGTTTGCCAGCAGTTATGTCCATACGTATCAATGAAAAACATTTTCAAGCAGATTAGCTATTTTCATAGTAGTGTGCAAGCAGAGTTTCAAGAAAATAACAGATTTTGGTAAAACTTGAGGCTCAAACACAAGATGCTCCTTTTTTTTTTATGTAAAACTTTGGGTCTACACAGCAAAATGAATTGAATGGGAATCCTACCTGAACAAGATGAAACCAATAGACTCAACAGCAGCCCTTCTTACGTCATCGTTGACATCACTCACCTTAAATAAGATGAGCAGAAAGCTTAGATAAACCTAATGACACTTCATCTTAAATCAATCTTAATTATATGGCCCTCTCCTGCAGTAAAGTTAATGAGAAATAAAGATAGTTCCACCATCACACGGTTATAAATTTAGATAGGGCACAGTGACACCTACAGGACAAATTAATACTTGCGACATGAAAACGCTCAGTGCAGGCGCATTCCTTGACTTCAATCAACAAAATTACCAAGTGTTAATAACTATATATTTTTAAAAGAATCTGTGGGTGGGGATGTGCTTTGTCCATGTGAAAAATATTTCTTAATTATCTGCTTCCAACATAAAATAACAATTTTAGATCCTTAAACTATACAGCATCAATTATAAGGTAAGCAGCACTTAAACACTGGATGTTTGCATCTGTGTTCCTGCTGGTGTGATAAACCTACACTTTTTCTAACAGAAGGGCAAAAAAAAAAGACAAAATAAAAAACACTCACAGCAACGTGCAGCAGGCGGCGAATGGCCTTGTTGTTCCCAGAGCCGCAGTAGGCCATTCCCACAGTGTACATACCAGATCGCCGCAAGATGGGGTCCTATTCATGGACAACGAAAGAAAGCAGAGCTTTGAGGCTTTGTGTGTGTGAGTGTGGATGCACAACTAACATCAACATGGGTCCAGTCTTTTCCCCATTTAAAGTAAAACCTGGCAAACGGTACAGACAAACAGCGTCGCGTGTGAGAGGAAATAAACAACCTTCTAGAGTTCAGAGAGTGCACAATACATGAAACCAGTATGTAGTGAGACTAAAAAAAGAACAATGGCCTTTTAAGATCCTCATAACTTCCTTCTCTCCCAGTAATGGTTCAAGTTTGTTTTGTGTGTTTTACATTTAGGCAGCACTTATTGTTTTTAAGAACAAAGCAACTCTGTTCTTGTGATGTATGAACTTTGAACTCAATACTTCTCAGTACCTTGTCTCTGCAGAGGCTTTCAATGAGGGCGTCAGCCTCCTCCATGCGTCCATACATGACCAGGGCGATTCCCACCGCCAGGCCACGCAAGATCTTCTCATGTTGCGTCTCCTGAGCATAGCCCACCATGTCCTCGATTGCCTGGGCTGACTTGGAACCCAGCATGACCAGACCAAGAGCCAAACCTGCAGCTTCACCTGAGAGGCGAGAGTAAATCATCAACTCATTTAGGCTTTTTCTTCTACAATGTGAAATAGCCATGTGTATAAAAACATACAAATACAAAAGATAAAAGGTTTCTCATTTCTGAAGTATTTTTGTTTTGTAGGCAGAACCGCAAGTACAAACTTGGGTAACAACTGTGGTGTTTAGAAAACTTTTCTGTTAATCAGGTTGCCAGAAACCTACCAGTGACAGCATCATCTTGGTAAAGGTTTGACTTGAGCAGGTCATAAACATCTTGTCTGGCTGTGCCCAGTGCAGCTAAACCCAGACCGAGAGCACCCCCGTGACGAACAATCTGTGAAAAATTTTTAATTAAAGACATACCAACAAAAACAATGTTTAAAAAGTTATTTGACATGAAAAGAAAAAAAAAAAAACTTACATCATTGCTGGCATTCTTGAGCTGGCCAAGCAGATAATCGATAATGTCCCCTCCATGATTAGCGTGAATAAGTCCCAAAGCATACAGGCCTCCTCCCTCCTGGTAGGCAGAGCCAGGTGATGTGTCTTTGGGCAGGTAGGTGGCCATTAACTGGAGTGCCTCTTTCTCATGACCCTAAAACACCAGATTGCCATAAATATATATATATATATTTTTTTTAAATCCTAATGTTTGTTTTGTTTTTAGTATTATAATGGCATATTTACCCTATGGATGACACCCAGACTTGCTGTGGCAGTGAACTTTGCCCAGTTGGTGGCTCTTGCAAGCCATTCTAAATTTTCTCTACAAGAAAAAATAAATTTTAGGTTTAAGTGCCGTTGAAAATGTAGGCGTATTATAATTTTTTTTTGTCTACACCGTTACCTGAGGAACTGGTCACTTGTGGTTCCTGTGTGCATAAAAGAGTTTGCTATAACTGTGGCTGTATGACACACCGAGTTTCGAACTGCATCCTGTAGCAACATGGGAAGGGGAGGAAGATCACAAAACATGAGTTAACTTGAAACGATTAGATTATGTGAATAAATGTTTCTGTTCTCCAAGTTATCCATCTAACTCATGACTTATATTTTACCTTTGTGTTTTTAAGAATCATTAGATCCGTGTTGTTATTTCGAATTAGAAACTGCAGGTGCAGCTCTATGGCCATCTCCCCACTGAGAATTTTAATCATCTTGGCATTCTGGTCTTTGGGCTCGTCTTTCTACAAAAAGTCATAGAAGCCGAGACAAGGACAAGATAATTGTAGGTTGCTTTAGACAGGTTGTAAAAAAATACCTGCAAATTAAAACAATCCAAAACACTTACTGCTTCTGCTGACTTTCCAGCTGGTGAGCTACCAGCCTTTTCATCCGTCTCCATTGCATCACTGCAACATCCCCCAAAACAGCTTTTGTTAATTTATAATAGTATCAGGTTTACAATTTATTGGTCAAAATAGTTTGAAAATGAGAATTAAATGAGAATCAGTTTAAGCCATGTTATAGAGTTAGTTTGATTTCAGTGTTTTTATAATAGATGTCTACTAAAGAATACAGCTCTTAAGGTTAAATAATGTCATTATTATCTCACCTTGTAATTTATTTTTTTCTGGACAGTTTAATGTCCTGTATAACAAAGGCATAATATACCTGCAGTGTTCTGAATTTGACTATAACTCAGTTTCAAGAAAATGCTAAAACAAGAAATCGCCTGAAATAAATTAGCCTAATGAAGAAAAAACACATTAAAATCTAAACAACACCTTTGTGAACATGACAGCAGGTGTGTCTTTATTTTTAACAGCTTCCCACCTGTCTTTGTCTGATGTAGGAACAGTGCCTGTATTTGTGGAACCTGGCACGGCAGGGATGGGTGTTCCAACAGTGTGCAAGTTCTGGATGACCGAGGACAGGAACTGCTGGCTGGCACTTTCATAGAGGTCAAAGCAGATCTGGTAGGCCATTAGCAGGTTGTCCTCCTTTACCAGCTTCTCCAAGATGTCACTCACAGCCTGTGGGTCGTCTAGGAATATCAGACACTACAATGGGGGGGAAAAAAATTAAAAATACAAAAAACAAATAAACAACCAGAGAAGGATTTTGGACACTTTTAGACCGTCAAATTTTGTGAAATCGGACCAAAACAATTAATCATTACTGTTACTATATAACATACTTGCACTTGTGATCATCTCAAGTAGCAAATAACAAAGAAATAAATTATGTTTTTTCCTCAAAACAAAAAAAATTGGGATATTTTTCTTCTGATAAATAAAGAATTTAATTAAAAAAAAGTCTGTCTCATGTATTAAACTGTTTTTTTTAATAACTTTTATAATGTAGGTAAGAAAAACAATGTTCTTGCATCATATTTCACAAAAATGTAACTTGAGCTAATGAGACAATTATAAATAGGCTGAATAAAAATAGCTTTACAATCTGTGGCTACCTGGCAGACATTGATGAAATCAGGCTTCTCTAAGTTCATGTAGAGTTTGACCAGCACTCGTAGCACATCATTACGAAACTTTTTGTTCTGCATGAGGGACATGCAGACCTTCAGGCTGTAGGCAAGGAGGCCACTCATATCATTCTGAAATGGGGAAAAAAGAAAAATCTCTTATACGAACTGTTTGTAATACCTCTCTCAGTTGAAATTAGGCAAATTTTAATAACATTTAAACACATTTATTTAAGAGTTTTATCATTAAAGGCATGCGAGAAGCTTGCACTGGCTCCGGGCCTTATGAATGTGACATTTAAAACCCATCATTTTTATTTTAAACCATCAGTAATATTTAGTCAAGCAAAGCAGTGAATGACTGAAGATACTAACTGATTCAAGGACGGTCTTCTCAAACATGTCAAGGCGCCTGGTCTCCAAGGCAATGCCAATGGCCTGCTTGTACTTGTGATCATCTAGGCAACGCAGGAACATCTTGTTGACGATGCCCTCCAGACGAGGGTCAATGCTCTTTTTCTCCTCATCTTCTGACAGCTCAGCATTTTCTACACGCTGCTTGGTGTAGTGGTCAATGCATTTGGCTGTATTGGACAAAAACAAAAAAAAAGAGTGTAAGTCATGAAACTACAGTATTGGCTATCCCAGCCATGTGTAAAATAAAACAATTGAAAAAACTAATCCTGTTTCATCACTCACCAATGATGGTCTCCACATATTCTGAATCATCAGTGACACTAAAAAGATCTCCAGCACCAAGAGCATAATTTAAAGATTCTTCAAATGCGCCAAGGTGATAGAAAACCTTAGAGGCCACCAGGGCTGCAAATGCTCTGCTTCGAAAAGATTCATCCTCATACAGGACTTCACTGTAAATAAATAAGAGTTAGTTCATATAACTGAAAAAACAGCAGTGAGAAGAGCCATTTGTGTTTTTTGTATGATTAAATCCATGTTTTCTTTATTATAGAAAGCATATTTTGAAACAAGGTCAAATGAAATATTAAGTTTACTTAATTGTGCAAGCGATTTTTGTGAACAGCGCACTGAATTTGTGATTGTGAAGCAACACCTCATACTGTTATTATTTGCATAATTTCACTTCCTGGTACATCTAATGTGTCTGTACTGTCCTGAATTCAGACTGTATTTAAACCAATCATTTGCTTCACAACTGATAAAAAACTATCAACCTTGGTTGTTGTTGCTTTGTGTTACATTGCTATATATCAGATCTAATCTCCAAACTTATCAGTAATACTTACATTTTATCTACAGATCCTGAAATCTCAGCCCAGAAGTCATTCACAATGGCATCAAGTTTGTGTAGAGCAAACTCCTACAAGTAAAACAAAGATAGTGCTGAAACATTTATTTACACACTTAAACTGTCTTTGGTGCAACTTTCTCTTACACGTAACACATTAAATTTATATACACACATTTCTGTGCAATTATGGCAAACACTGATAAGTTTGTCGTTGTTTTTTTTTTGGTTTCCCATCAAGACTTGGGACTTTAACACTAGTTTCTTGCGAAAAAATATTGAGACAATGTTCTCACGTTTATTTCCAGTTCACTAATATTGGAAAAATAACACTAACATAATGCACCGTTCTCATTTACCTGGCCTACCAATGTGCAACATTTTTTTTACCTTGAGCTGTGGCTCCTCCTCATCAAGAAGTGAAATGATCCCAGCTTTAAAGACAAGTATAAAACAGAAATGCAATCATTAACATGACATGTTTTACTCATGTATGCGTTCAAAACATCCCAACCTTAGCTTAGGCAAATCAAAACAGTTAAATACACAAGATTTTTTGACTGGTACCTAAGCTACACAACATCATAAGCAATAGAATGTAATCTGTTGAATTATCAAATACTTGCAAAAAATATGAGTTACTACATGTAAAAAAAAAAAACCCACAAATCTTAATGTAGCTACAAAGTGAAAATCAATCTCTTTGTTTCAACTGAAATAAAATAACCTGATGCATGCTCAATAATCCAGGTAGAAAAATCTAAAAAAGCTAAGTCTGGTCCTCTGGACATTCAA
>JARVGQ010000981.1:16294322-16309875 GCA_031762355.1 Hypsolebias martinsi | reverse complement strand
TATATAATGTTTCACATTAACCGTCACTCTAAGAATTGTTTGTTCAGAATAAAAGAACAAGCTCCTTGTCCCCTAAACCTTATCTTTCATTTTGATTCAACAAACAGTTTTAACTTAACCAGAAGAAAATCCTGATGTTTTGATTAAATCTTAATCTGCAGCTGACTTCACAAAATATTAGTTGCATGTTTTCATTACTGCCTTATAATCTCATGCATATTTTAAGCTTTAACTTGTTGTTAAAAGATAATGTCTTGTTTACTTTTAATTCTTCAAGGAATGTTCCCTGAGAGTTGTACGTCTGCTTCAGTTTCCCAACGTGACGCCTCAGCACATCTTGTCATCCCTACATTTCAAGAAGCTCTTCATGTCCTGATTAACAGCAGCAATAAATGTATGTTTGATTTATACTGGAGGGTAAAACTCAACTGGGTAGAGAACAAGTGGTACTTCTCAGAGGAGGGGGGTTTATCTGCTAAATCCCTGCTGTTGGCCTCACTATTATGGACGATGACCCAAAATAATGTCAACAGCCCATGTGCATAAGAACCGAGCGTATGCTTGATTTAGCTGAAGCCCGTGTGTGAGAAAAAGAGTCGTACAAAAAGAACAATTTTACACAATTTTATGATAAACAGAACAAGGATCAAAGGGTTGTTTTAAAAAATAACAAAACGCAGCCATATGATATTATTTTCATTTTTTTCCAGGATGAAACTAAATGCAAATGTTTAATTTGTTTAACGATTTCGAAGAACTTCAGTTTGAAAAGAAGTTAAGGTCCATCATTCCTTGAAGAATCCAGTTTTCGTTTAAGACTCATAGTTATTGTCGTTTTGGTCACATCTAATGTGTGAAATCTCACATCACAAGCGCTCGTAATCTGTGATGGGGATTACTCTGATAACTACCACACCAATTTTTAGCTCATTAGCTGTAAAACAAACTGATATTCAATCAGTTTAATTTTGTTTAGTTGGCCGTGTTGACCATCTTGATTTGTCTTCAAAAGGTAATCAGCCCTATGAGCACCCAATGATTACTTTTCAGTTTCAGTAAAATCAATCCTGTGGTTCATGCAGTTCATTCAACCTTCATTTCTACAGGTTAGTCTCATTGAGTCATGAGGACTCATTTACAAGAGAGACCTGATTTTAACAAAAAACATAAATGAGATACACACAACAGTAAACATTCATATAAAAGCATATACATTTTAAAGTATATCAAAGAAGTGTTATAAAACAAAATAAAATAAAAAAACAGCTACATTATAAAATGATGTAGAAAACTAAAAACAGGAACATATCTGCATTGATTTTTGCCTTGAACTTGACAGTTGTTTAAAGTCCCTTTGACAGGTCATGCTCAAGAGCTTCAGATCTTTGTGTTCCAGGAAACAGGAGCGGAGTAGGTGAAGGCCCTTTTGCCTAGTTCAGTCAGCACTAATGGGACACTGCAGGTAATGATGTCTTGGGAGCACATGCTGTAGCTGCACTCACATCATGACATGCAGGAGGAGAAATATGAAGGCAACAGACCAAGGAGTGGTTTAAAGATGAAAATGTACCAGTGTGAATATATTTTCCTAACAGAGTTGATTCCAACAGTTATTGGACACAGTTTAAACAAAAGTGAGACGTGCTTACTTAATGCTCAGAATATGAGCTGGACATCACTCTCAGCAACTACTGCATCAACTTTTAGCTCAACATGTGTAAAATTAAATTTGTTGTGCATATTTTAATGTTTGTTATTGTTCATTAGCTGTGGCTGCCATCTTGAACTGGACTGACTTTAAAGTGTATCATTTGTAGCTGCTCATCCTCTGAGAGTTTCTTTATATCTCACATTTTTTTGTCTTTATGTGTTTCATGCAAAGGCGCCACAACAATTATATGTGAATGAGACATGTCCCCCTCACATTTAAAAAAGTATTAATTTGGACCCCCAACCCACACACACACATTTACTGTGAAATATTATTTCACACAGCACTGTTTCTATTTCTTTGTGAACAAATCCATTCCACTCGATTAATAGCAGAAGTCCACTCCGGGTTTTCCTGGTTACCTACAACAACTCACCACACGGCATGCCATGTTTCTCCTCGGTCACTTGCCTTGGCAGGGTACTCATCTCTTTGAATTTTCTTGTAGCTGGGGTGGGGGAGCTACTAATAAGCTACTACTAAACACAATGGATGATAATCATATTGCTTCATGCTAGGCAGTTGGTAAGAAGAAGGGATTATTATTATCATTTCATATTGGCTAGTGATTTTTTCCCCCTAAAAGTTAACTTAGGCTACACCATGTTTCTTAGACTGTGACTAGGATGTGTGAGAGAAGTGGAGCGTGTTCTATTCATACAAGGAGAGCTGTTGGTCAGGCTACTTCTTGTTGTGCCATTAACTCTAAAATAGTTATTGAATCAAGCGTTTACTTATGTAGGTAAATATAGATGTTCAACAACCTGTTAAAATACACCAAAATGCAGGAACTCTACTTTATTCAAATGAGCTACAATGAATGAAGTAATTCAAACCGAGCCTCGGATAATCAGTGAAAAGAGAATAATTTATCGCCAACAGTGTTTAAACATGAACATTCTGTTCCACAGACAGTAATTTTTTTTTTTTTTTTTTTTTTGCCGTCTGATTTTCAAAGGGAGGCAGGATGAATATGTAAAGTCATATTTTGAGCAACTATCCTGAGGTTCCACAGTGCTTAGGAGAGAGCAGGAGCTGTGGACAGAGGAAGGAGCAAATCCAATCCTCTTGAAAAATTTGTCATTAGTGTGGTGCTACATTCTTTCATTACCGAGTTTATCAGAGCAACCAGCCATAAGGTGCAGGTTCATGCACCCTTGAGTACAAAGACTCAAGTTGTTCAACATTTACAAAATCATTTAACTTCTTTAATTATTCTTTAAATTACAATTGCAAATAAAAGCGCTGGCCATGGTGGATATGCATGGCCTGCAAAAAGAGCAACATTTTAATGATTACTTTCTTCATACTAAACTAATCTCCCATGGAAGAGAAATGAATGAAAAAAGGGCAGATTTTCTCTGCCATTCTGCTTTAATGGGTGGTGCATCCGTCATCGGGCGCGGTGACTGTTCTGGACCAGATGTTGCAGAACTCCCCAACAATTGATCTGAAAGTAGAAAAGGAGCAGGGGCAAGGAGGTTGGAATAAATTAATTGCTAATTTCTCAGTCTTTGATGGAATTAGGCTTACTCCTTTTTCCCGTGTGTTGTGAGAATGTCCATGCGTTAAACATTTTTTCTTCTCTCGCCAACCCCACTCCCCTCGTCGCGTTCCCGACAGTTAGGGGCCACCCAGAGGAGAGTGAGTGATGCAAAACCAAGGAGTAATCCCTCTGTTTATCTCGGCTCGGCCCCAACCTCTACCTCTATTATCCTGAGGATTTAAGGCAAACTTTCATTTATTGGCCTGCCTTCCTTCTCCATCCCAGCTCCTGAGCACAGGACACCCCCATCCCAGAGCCTCTGTCCCACTGTGAGCAGATTTGCATCGAGCAACAATGCATGTTGCCAAGGCAGTGGCCGATCAGCAGCAGGACAAGCCGGCCCAGGAGTGCAGTTTGCTCAGGCAGCACATGGATACAGAAAAATGTGGCCTTCATGGGGGAAGGAGCAGCACCTGCCCGGCGTGGCAGCCGGGCCAAACTGCGCCCCAGAAAACAGCAGATGTACGACAATATGGACACAAACCCACCCCCATTTTATTTCTTTTTTACACAAATGAAAAAAATTCTGCAGGGAATTAATGGCCAGAGAACACTTTTTGATTTATTCAGTATTTTTTTTGTGCAAATTTATATTAATGTTTTAAAGGCACTGTGCCTTAACTGTTAAGCACATACAGGAATTTACTTTATCAGAATTTTAAAATCTTCTGCTCGAACTGATACTCACTTTGCTAAGAGGCTAAAATTCATGATTTTCTATATAACCTGAACATACAACAATAATTTATCTTCATTCATCATGTTTGCAGTGAAAATGTTTCTACGAGGATGAACACCAAACTTTTCCAAAGAATCATTTAGCTCCAAACTAGCCTCAAGTTTGAAGCATGATTCAGATTTTTTTTTAAACATCATTAGTACAAAATGAAGTATTTGAAGTCAAAGTCTGCCATCAAACAGATGAATATATACTTCTAAAAGGGGTTCATGTGTGTTATTAGCTCATGATCACTGTCCACCTCTGGTTGGCAGGTGATAATGTTTTTGCCAGTGTATGTGTGTGTGTTTGTCAATTGTGCCTATGAAATATCTCATCAACCAGCAAATTAATTTGAGCAAAACGCTCATAAATTAATTATTAACTGTACATTCACAAGTGATAAGCTTTTGGAGTCAGCCTAAGTCAAAATGGCCACTACTGTACAGCTAATCAGTCTTAGTCAACACATAAACAGCTATTACTGGTTTCATTTTTAAAGGAATTAAGTTAAAATTTGCTGTAATAGTAACTGACAGTTATCCCCCATCACATATTCCACATGTTGATAAATCATGGAAGATCTTTGGGTAAAACTTTGGCATTAACTGTATGTTAACCTAATTCAAGATGGCTGCCACAGCTACTCAAACTTAAGACCAAGAAAAATGGCAGTAACTGTCTGTTCTGTTGTAAACTAATCTTTGGTTTAGTAGTTTAAAACTATATCCAGTGGTGTACTCTACATTTTTATAGTGGGTATACTGTGCTTAGAAATGTTATGTTAGTTATGTGTAATATACATCACATGCATTTTAGCTTACATTACTACCTTGAAATATTAATTCATAGAAATTCATCCTACTTGCACCGCTAAAATTCTACCATGTTGTTGTTTACTATTTTCTGTTAGGATGTTTAAATATTATAATTACTTTTTCACTTTTTGTTACTTTATTTTTTATTGCACGCTTATTATTCCTTGTTTGTTGGTTCTTTGTTTTTTTTTTTTTTTAGCAAGTCAAATTGTCTTTTCTCATCCTGAGCATTTTATTGTACCGTTAACCTTGTGCTAACCTTGCATATGGCAAATAAACACAACTTGAACTTGAACTAATAAACACTTTTCAACAATTTTCAGTCAGGTCATCTGGACAGTTTCTTTTTTCGTGCTGAAACGTTTCACCTTTCATCCAGAAGGCTTCATCAGTCAAGGAAACACCACACAAAACTCATTCTGATTAATGAGCATGGACTTTGTTGGTTTTGAACCAGTTTGACATGACTGTCGATGAGGGAGAGGGCCGGCACCGGAGGAGGGGGTGTACCAAAGAGACCAACTTAACACCATCATAACTGGTTTGTTCCACTTTGGAGTAAGTTGTTGGGGGGGAATAAATCAGTTTTGTGTTGTGTGTTTCCTTAACTGATGAAGTCTTCTGGATGGAAGGTGAAATGTTTCAGCACAAAAAAAAAGAAACTGTCCAGATGACCTGACTGAAAATTGTTGGATTGTATACATGGATTATTGAGCATGGACTTTGTTGGTTTTGAACCAGTTTGACATGATTGTCACTGAGGAAGAGGGCTGGCACCAGAGGATGGGGCGTGTCAAAGAGACCAGGACCAACAGAACTGGTTTGTTCCACTTTGGAGTAAGCTGTTGGGGGAAGAATCAGTTTTGTGCTGTGTGTTTCCTTGACTGATGAAGCCTTCTGGATGGAAGGTGAAACATTTCAGCACAAACAAAATAAAATAAAATAAAAATAAAGAAACTGTCCAGATGACCTGAGTGAAAACTGTTGGATTGTATACCTGGATTTCCTGATGCATGCTCAATGATCCAGGTAGAATAATCTAAAAAAGTTGAGTCTGGTTCTTTGGACATTCAAAAAACAAAACAACAACAAAAATTGTAGAAACATTTCGTCTTTCGTCCGAAAGACTTCTTCAGTCTGAGGAGCTGTATTCAGCTCAGTCTTATAAATAGCACCTTCTCTTCTTCTTTGTTTTGTTTTGTTTTTTGAATGTCCAAAGAACCAGACTCAACTTTTTTTGAGCATGGACTTTGTTAGATCTTATTAATGTTTATCTTTTACATTTTAATACTTTTGTTGGATGTACGGTAACTGGGACCCTGTGAACACAATTTCGTTCCACCTCATGCACCACGTGTCGGAATGACAAATAACCTTGAATCCTTGAGAATTATTGCACAAAAAGTTTCACTGTGTTTTTGTCCAACATTTTCCGAAAACAAAAGTTAGCTGTTTTTTTAATGTATAAATTATCATCATATATTTATCACATTTTCACTAGACTGATTTTGAGGAAAATGTTAACTTTCCCTGCACCATTAATTATTAACCACAATCTAAGCAGTCATTTTATACACATCCTGCAGTGACACCGTGCAGAACTCACTAGATGGTAGTATTTCTCTACCTTTATAAATCCACCTGCTCATGCGCTTCAGCACAGCAGAACCATGCATTCCATTTGACTAAATCCTGTTTATATCACTAACATCACAGCATGCTCTCTCAATGAATGGTAGCATGGAGCACAAACAGCATTTCACTGCTGGCATATTAAAACTAAACTGGACCCTGCAGGAGAAGGAATAACGTAAAACCATCACACAGTTGGTGTCTCCAGCTCACACTGTTTGTGGTGTGATTACTACAGGATGACACATGACTGTCAGAGAACATCCTGACTGAGTGTGAGGACACCGCAGCAGCATCTGCTGAGGCCTCGGGACACGCGTTGTGCTGCTGATTTGGTGCGCTGATCTTCAGAGAGAATCTAAACCGCACAGACGTCATTGATTTCCCTTCAAAAGATGTTTCCAAGTTTAACAGTCAACCTCAAGTGTCAGGGGCATGTTTCCAAGCTGACGTGATGAATGCATTGGTTGGTTTTTTTTATTTTTTTATTTTTGGGAGGGGGGCAAAACTTATGCAAATGATTGTCGGTGTTGAATACTCAAAACTCTCAGGCAGATAATCTTTGTCAAGTGCACTTGGACGTTTTGTTGCACTTGCACAACACTTGGCTTCTGGACAATGCAAGTCAAATTACGAGCACTCAAAGTAAAACAACAAATGCTAAAATTGTATCAAATCTGAGCTGGTAAACCGACAACGTTCGACGTTGCTCTATTTAGAAAATTACTGATTAGAGTCTAAATATTGTGTAAATCCTTGATATGAACTGTTAAATAGTTTGATGGCTGTAAAAAAGTTGTTTCTTCGTTTTTTTTCCCTCTAGCTTAGCAAATGTTGTGAACAATACATTTATGTTCCATGAAACTTTTTCCAAAAACACTTTTTTTAAAGTAAAAGTTTATCTTTTATTGCTGAACATTAGGATTTTTCAAATACAGCTTGGGTTAAAATTAACATTGCATTATTATTATTATTTATTTATTTTTTTTGCATTGTCTTATTGTTGTAGGAACTAGATCAATATCCTAATTTACTACCTTTTCACTTGCTGAAAAAAAAATATTTTTTTCATCACCTTTAGATGCACAGTCCTAAACAGGCAGCATTTTCTGCATTTGAAATCAGACAATACAGAGCTTGGTGTTTTTGAACCCAGGCAATAATAATAATAATAATAATAATAATAATAATAATAATAATAATAATAATAATAATAACTGCAGCCTTTCACTCCCCCTGAATGGTTTTATTTGGCCTTGTGTACTAATGAAAAGAACGATAGTATGATTTTTCTCACCGGGTATGTCTTTTACACACACTTCATACATTTTTCAGGATCACTTTCTCCCTTCAGCCTAACATTACTAAAATTAAAAACATCTTGTCCCAAAATGATGCAGAAAAAAAAACTGGTCCATCCATCACTTCTAGGACGTTATTAATTGATTGTCCAAACAAATCAATAAAAAGTTTAGTTGATCCGAAGTTCTGATGAGCATTTACTTATTGGCATTTCATAACATACCGTATATGAATGATATTAAATTACAGGTAGTCCTCGACTTAAGGCGCCCTCGACTTACAACCTTCTTCTGGGGTTAGACATTTAAAAAAAACAAAACAAAAACAGTCCACTCACTGTAAGCAACTTTTCCAGCCCAGTGGGTCTGGACACAGACTGCTTGTTCGTGGAGGAGTGAGGGGGTCAGGGACTGAGGCGGGGTCACCGTTGGTTACACCTTGAATACGTCAGACTAAATCAACAATGCGTGAAAGGTCAAAGTTCACCTGAGACAAGAAGCTCAATGACTGAGTGTGAACAGAAACAACCTCAACATTTAGAGAAAAATCTGAAAGATGTCTTCAGAACTTCAGATTGTATTCAGATGTATTAATGGGCAATATTAAAATCAATATAAATTTATTTAATGCTTATAAAAACATCAGTATAAATATTTCAAGATTTAAAAGATTTCTGCCTCACAAAAGTTTAAATCTGATTCAGAACAGAGAAAGAAAACCAATCTTTAAATGGCCTTTATTCCAGAGTCATATTTCTTTTACAGTCGAACTGAGAAACTCTGTTCCTTTGAATCAACTTCAGTTCACGTTCATGCTTATTTTCTGCAACAACAATTTAGAGGTCACAAGGTATTATCTATTAACAGTAACAAAACATTTCCATGGGAACACATGTGGGCATACGTCGTCACAATCTTAGTGTTTTTGAAAGTGGGCTGTACAACATCAGAGGACCTTCAGCTGTCTGGAAAAGTTTTATGATGCAAATCTCTCTGGCAAAAAGGCCAAGGCTTTTAAATGCAGGCCTTGGTAGAGTTAATTGAATTATCCTTTCTGAACTCAGAGCACAGAAAGAAGGGAAACAAAGAAAAGTAAGAAAAGGCTGCCACCATGGTCACTCCATCCGTCTGTAAAAAGTTCCTCAAATTCAGTTTGAGTTCATAGACCACAGCTAAAATAATACACTCCGGTCGAGCGACTGATCAGAGATGCTGCAGGAATCTTCAGCTTCCTGGCTTCAGTTCCACCCACGAACCACAAAAAGTGAGCGGAAGTGGGGAAAACTTGCTGCAACATGGATAATTCACCAATTACGACCACTAATTGTTGCCTCCTGAGGAGAGGTTAAGGAGAAGAACCAGCGGCTCCCTGGGTGCTCCTGACTGTCTTTCTGCCTAAATGTCATCCATCCTGGAGCCTAATCGAGTTATACCAACAAATCTCCCATCAGGGCCCCACGGCTGATGTTCTCAAAGAGACGCCCAGATGGAGTGACATATTTTAGCAGCAGGACACTGAAGGAAGGCATCCATGAAAGCTAACTGCAGCTGCAGATCAAGCTCCACTTTTGGAGAACATTCAGATTGGACAATCCAACACCGAAGTCCTGAACACGCCCTGGAAGACCACATCAGAACAAACAAACACAAAAAACATTGAATGGACATAATTTAGTGCGTTGCACTTAATAGTGGAGGGGGATGCAAAGTGGCATCCTCCAGGGTTTAAATGGAAAGTGGTGACTGTGGCCCCATGTGGTTAAGTCAAGGGACAAGGGTCAGATTTAGGAGCCAGTTTGGCCTTGCCTTTAGGTACTGGGTTAAAGTACTGTTAATTAAGGAACAGAGATGCCTCTTCACTCTCATACATACTAATGACGCACCTGCTTCGAATGTTATCAGCCATTAAATGGTAAATGGACTGTACTTATATAGTGCCTTTCTGTCTTATCAAGACACTCAAAGCACTTTACAACACAATCTGTACCCTCATGTACCCGTTCATGCATCTCTACAAAGCTAATTGAACAAATCCTTCTTAAGCTTTAGGTCACATTCATACACCAACGAGACACATATCAGAGGCAATGGGGGGTTCAGTGTCTTGCCCAGAGACACTTGGACATGTGACTGCTGGTGGATTTTAACCCCCAACTCTTGCATTGGAGGATAACTGCTCTAACCACTCATCCACAGCCGCCATTAAATGGCTGTTATTACAGTAGTTATCATCCCCATAGGTTGCGTTCAGACTGCACCTCCTTTACGTCCTAGTAGGCATTAAGGTATGTTCTTATCACTGATAATAGGGTCAGGGGGTTAGGTTAAGGGTCAAGGGTCATGGGTTTAAGTTTAGTGTCTGTGCTCTGGGTCAGGTTTAAGGTTAGGTTTAGGAAAATGGGTTAAAGAAAGCTAACAAAAAAAGCTTCTGGTTTTAGACGTGGGCAAAGCTGCATATTATCAGAGATAACAAGGTACCTTTAAACCTACTAGGAGTAGAGGGACAGTCTGAACGCAACATATGGGGATAATAACAACTAATAAAGGCCATTTAATGGGCTGATAACATTCAAAGCTGCTGAATGACAGCGCAGATCTACTCTGTTATGTTTCTGTTGCCAAACTCCAGACAGCGGAGAGGAGAGCATTTTTCACCATCCCCGAGTTTAAAACTACATGAACAGGCAGGGATTATTTTCTGAGCTTGTTAAACTCCATCCTGTGGTTAAAGAGATATTTTGCTAAACAATAAACTGTTAATCTTCATAGTTAACACCACAGTTTTAAGCACAAATTTTGCACAGTTCAGAATATGTATGATCCTCAGCTATTACACTATAACTCAGTATCTTTGAAATAAACTAAGTTATAGATAATTTTTTGTTTGCTAATGTCACTTAGTTGTAGTGGCCATCTTAAAATGGTGTGACTCCAAACTTTGCTCCGTTGATCAGTAAAAATTGCTCTGCCTTCGCCTTCAGCGGAGGAAGATAACAAAGAACTACTGAGAACATTTTTTTTTTTAAAGCCAGCGGAACGTCTTTGATCTATCAATTTATACTTTATACATCATTTTGTAATCACAGCAGGGATCTAACTTGTTATAAAAGTTTATTTTAATTACCCACTGCATGCAAGTAGGGATTTTGTTAAAATTTCAACAACAGTGATTTTTCAGCCAGAGGTAATTTGCAGCGATTGAGGAGCCGACTTGTTTCAAATAGGGAGCGTTGCTGTTGTTCAACAGAAAGGGATCGAACTAAATTAAAACTGAAGCTTTGCTTGGTTTTGGTCTAGCTTTCATTTTGTGGCTACCTTTGAACATTTCAGACAATACAAAACTGTGATTATGTGAAACACATCACATGAATAACAAGCGCTACAAGTTTTACCCAGTGTGGTTTGATTTGAAGAATTTCACATTAATTTACCGATCCTTTAAAAAAGTACTTAACAATTATTTATAGCTTATTTTTAAATAAACTAACAAGAAAAATGTAATAATAAATGAGACTTATGAAAAGTTGGAACTGTTTCAGTGTAACGTTACATTCCTACATTTTTAATAATAAACATTTAAAATTCTGTGTGCTCAAAGGAGAGTTCAGATTTTTGTCACAGTGGGGTTCTGTAAAAGGTTATGAACAATTAATATCTTACCTGTTGTAGATAGCTCTTGCATTAGCCTCAGTAAGGAAATGCAGTGTTCATTTTGATTGGACTGATGAGCTACGCTCTAAGTCGATAGTTGCCATCGTAAAAAGAATTAAAAAAAAAATAAAAAAAAACTCCAGTCCCAGAAATGATTTCAAATGTATTTTTTTAATAAACCATTTAAACTAGCTAAAATTTTGTATTACACAGTTATACCAGCAAACATTTTTGGATATGCCCATAAGAAGTCCCTGAGGCTACATCAAAAGTGCTACAGCTAGCTGCTGCTGAAAAATAACCATAGATTTCCATGTAAATAAAAGCATGATCCAACACAGACCGCAGTGTGAAACCTTGGCCTGCACTTCTATGTACAAAATGTTTTAAGACTGCAGTCCACGTTGGTTTTAGTCTAGTAAGAAATTTTCTTTCTTCTAACTGAGGCTGTTTATTCGTAAACAATTCTTGAAGCCTTTGCACAGAATCCCATTTCAAATGATCTGAACTTTTGCTTTAAGATGAATTCGATGCTCAGTCGACAGGCGAAGCTGGATGTTTGTTTTGACGTGCTGACAGAGCACAGAGGCGTGAGCGTTCCCTGATTCCAGGAGGATTTTACAACAAGGTGATACGGGTGATACCTGGCTCAGCACGAGCTGACTCACACTTCTGCACACTCACACACAGCCACCTGTACGCACGTACGCCACCTTTATGATCCTCACCTGCATCAGCAGTGCTGATAGTTGAGATGCAACCAAAAGGTTTTTGTTTTGAGTAGGTGATGAGATTTTTATCAAGCGCTCCGTTGCCGAGATGTGGCCCTGTAAATTGCAGAGAGGAGCCTCTGACCTGCCTTGCTTGTAATTCCCTCTCATGGGCTCATTAATTGAATTACCTATTCATCGAAAAGTGGAGAGTGGACTGAATTAGGCTCTTCGCTCTGCTACCTCTCAATCTTAAGAGCCTCCATAGTAGGGTGATGACTGGTTTCCATTGTTTGTGGCTGCATCTCTCTGGGTCTGTGAAAGTGGAAGGGGGAGATGGGGTAGGGCAGGTATGGCGCAGCCACAGGGGGCTAACCTTTGCCCCTGTTTAGGAGAGGGACTTGGGTCTATCCAGCAACACAATACTTCCAGCACATAGTCCTCAGTGGCTGCCTGCTGCTACCCACAATGAAACTCTTTGCTGGGGTCTCTCTAGGCAGAAAGGCCCCCTGGAGTGCTGACTGCCATCCGGAGGTCTTTCACCACTTTCCCCTCTCTACCTCCGGCTGCCATCCAGCAAGAGAGTAAAAAGCTCAATGCCAGAGAAGATACAAGGGGAAACAATGGTCTTTAGAGGGTATCTTAACCCGCAACAAACGGTGTCAACATCTGTGAGGAGTTTATAGACGGATGGAAAGTTGCGTCCGCCGCGGACAGAAAAAGGCCTTTTCTTGTGAGCGGTCGCACTGAAAAGGCTACAGTGTTGTTTTGTTGTGCCTGAGAGGGATTTGGTCCCCGTTTCTTTTCAGCTGCAGTTGAACCGCACCGTGGTGCCCGTGAAGCAATTCTGTTTCACTGGAGAGCTGGGGGGCACTAGATGATGCGAAGCCTTGAGAGCAGGGCCTTTCTTCCCGTGGTCGGCTTTTTTTGGAAGGGTGAAAAAGATTATTGTCGAGCACATGGAGCAAAAAAAAAAAAAAGCATCAAAGTCGGCGGGGGAGCGTGGCCCGGATTGGGAAAGTGAAGGGTTGATGTTACAAGGAGGGGAAGAACATGGACACATGCAGCATGTGTGTGTGTGTGTGGAGGCCACACACCAGCACAGACGCGTGGGAGTGTATTGGATTCTCATGCGCTGTCTGGGAAAGACACTGTCCCCTCTCTCTGCACTTCTATCTCATTCCCTCTCCAGCATGCGGTCTCCTCTCATGTGAGCATGCTGCCACTATAAAGGATCTCTTCATCTCTTTCTGGGCTTCCTTTTTTTTGTGTGAAAAGAGTTCTTTCACTGAGGCCTTGCAGTCTAATTCCCACTCATCCCAATTTATCAGTTACTGCCAAACTAGCTCTAACTGGGAGCTTGTGGGGAATCCAGGTGCTTATCATTAATGCTACGTCTTTGTGGCTTGTGAGGATACGCTGGAGGAAATATGTGTCATGTTCCTGCATGTCGACGAGTGGCTTCGCCAAAACCATGCTTCCCTTCAATACACAGCAGACACACACGCCCACACATGCAGATTCATATAGAAGCGCCTGCGGCGAGTCCTCTGCAGACTGTCGTGAGGCTGAAACACTCAGTAGAGTAAATTTATTCACAAATTCTCTTTATCTACATGTGCTTTTGGTCAGCTTGTAACATTATCATGAAATGCTTTTAACTAAAAGCATAAAGTTTTACCTCTAAATACAAAGAAAACTGTCCAGATTTGGAAAACCATCAAAGAAAATTACCTAATGATGAACAAAGACAGACTGTGGCCGACTGTATCATCCGAGATCTAAATCCTCCAGAAAAGCCACATCCTGAAATCCCACTGCTGCAACAAAACCCGAGCTAGACTTCCTGTTAGAAGTTTTAGAAGTGACACAAATAGACACATTCATGCCGAGATCAAAGAACAAGTTATGGGAACATCTGAGCGGACAGAGAAAGTCTGTGTTTTCTTTGCACAGTCAGCATCTTTTCTGTTGGATAACGTTTCGCTGCATGAACCCTGAAGTAAAAACATAAGTGCTTCAAATTGAGGAGCACAGACTGGACAGCTCTGAACATCTTTAGTTCATATGTCAAGACAGTTTTGATGGACTTTCCTTCTGTTTTTCTTTGTGTTCAGTCCTAATTTCTGCAACTTATGTTACTCTTATACAAACAAGCAAAGCTGTACTGTTTAAAATCACTTTCGTAATCTTGGATGCATTTCAAGGATTCAGGCTTTCTTGTAATATTTTAAAGTGGTATTGATTAACAGTTCTCTATAACAGAATGCAGAGTGATCTTTGAAATAAATAAATAAATAAATAAATAAATAAATAAATAAATAAATAAATAAATAAAATGGGCAGTTGCAGGAAAAAGAACTTGTTTCAAGCCTACAAATACATCTGCAGCAAATGAACAGTATCGGAAAGTCATGTCTTGAAAAATAAAAACTCCAGAAAAGATCTTCCTGAGAGTTTAGTTTATGTCAGGTTTTCATTTAGCTCTTTGGAAATTATCTTGCTGGTGTTCAAATAGTTTTAATTTTTTGTCACAATCAGAGTTGAGTGGATTTAAAACAAACAAACAAATAAAAAAACACAAAAAAAAACATGTCAAAGCAGTCAGGATCATAGACACAAACTGGACTAGAATGAAAAAATAAATATATAAAACTGAAAAAAACAATAAGACCACTTTTTAAAAATTTCCAAAAGTAAGGCTTCTTAGAATCTAAATATAAAAAAATGAGGGATATATTTTTTTTTTGCTCAGCACTACAGGAGGTATAAAAAAATGCATATGTATGGGTTACCGAACATTCACACATCCATTAAAATACTTTAAAATCATGTATTTTCTGTAAAGAGCATGGACTCTTCTAAACGTGCAGGACATTAAAAAAACACACTTTCCATGAGGTTTGTCATCCCACTGGGAAACAGCAGGGTGTGGGAGAGTGAATACCAGCAGCAAGGGCCCTCAGCCTTTCAGTGAACCACACAGTAATGTTCATTATCGCACCTAACCAGGGATCAGGGTACATTAATGGGAGGTGCAACTTAGTTTAGGAGAGGTCAGGTAACTTTAGATATGGCTGACCTGAGGTGAATGTTGGCTTTGGTGAAGGAAACAGAGTGCCTTAGTGGGGGGTAAAGAGAGAAGGAAATGGTGAACAGTCCAACTTAATCATGTATTCCTTTCCTCTTGGTGCAACTTACGTATTTCCAGCATGTCAACCTTTTTCTGCCTTCTTGTTGGTTAAGCTATCAGGACTTAATTGCAGTTAATGCTTATGGAGGTCTTCCCTGCATATTATTAAAATTAAAGACAAAGTATTATTTGAACAAAAGCATATAACTCGCTGCCTCCAATATAAGAGTTATAAACTAAAATAATCTTAAGTAAAAAAAAATAAAAAATAAATAAAAGATGGAATTGCAGCAAAAAAAAAAAAAAAAAGATGGAATTGCAGCCGTTTTGATT
>JARVGQ010000981.1:16008710-16019695 GCA_031762355.1 Hypsolebias martinsi | reverse complement strand
CCAACCAACAGCGTTTATTAGAACAAGAGCTGCTATTTTTACAGGCTGCACCGCCTTAGAGCACAAACCAACACAATAACTTCCCTCACGTCACTACGAATGAGCCCCTCCAGCACACGTTGTTGTTTCTGACAACAAAATGGACGCCAGAGAGCGGGAGGAGTCCACAGGGTTTTAAAGGGAAAAGTATTAACACCCCACACACAAATGAAACGGTGCTGTGTAACTCGAAAAAAGGCTATTCAAAGTCAATGGGAGGTGCATCGTAAGTACGAAACGTCGTAACTCGAGACCGTCGTAACCCGAGGACTACCTGTATTTGGAACTTATAGGGCAATGTGACGTGTACAGTGGAAAATACGGTAATTGTTCCAACTCTGCACCAAAATTTGTGCTCAGTAATCTAGGTATACAATCCAACAATGTTCAGTCTGGTTATCTGGACAGTTTTTTTTTTTTATTTTTATTTTTTAGACATTTCATCCTTCATTTGAAGGACTACTTTGATCTGAGCCACCAATAAACAAAACTGATTCCCACAAACAGCATACTCTATTATTAGAGCTCACATTGTTCCAACTCTGTTTTTCAAATCTGCCTGACTGGCTATAAAACTTATGTTAAACTCAGATTTTATTTGTGCAGTTAAGAGGTTTTATATAGTTATGTTTAGTGCTGCCGCTGCATTTTGTAGACCGGAGAATCCCCGACTTCAGTCAGCTGTGCAGGGGAACATAACGGAGCTGTGGGGAGAGTGGTTCTCCCCCAGTGATAACAGATGCACGTGCAGCACTCTATCTGAAGGGATGTTGCCTCCTCCAGCTGTGTGGTTTGTGCCACCTCATGGCTGCGGGCAGACTGACTCAGGCGTTGCAGTCGACTTCCAGGGAGTTCAGATGTCCAGGAAAAACCCTCTGGAGTGAGGTTTGCAGTCCTGCCAGCTGAGTCAGAGCGTTTGGCGACAGGAAAGGGATACCAACGCTCCACCTAATCACTTTTTAAGCCCTGCGCTCTGGAGCAATGCAAACGGCCTCAGTTGTTTCAAGGGGCTGCAGTGTTACACTTTGCTCCCTCTAAGTAAGAGTAAGGAGGGAAAAGAAACAAACATTGGTTTAGCTCCGTTAGCTCACTGTCTCGTAAGTCACCCTGCCTTTCTTCTGCTCCATCCTGCAGTTTTCTTGTCTGAACTTTAAGGAACATCAGTGTCTGAGTGCAGCAGAAAATTTGAAGGGTACCTTGGCTTTGTTGGCAGAAGGTAACGCCGCGTTTGGACTCCAGGGGCTTTGAACAAAGAGTCATGGTGACCGATGATTTAAAACGGCGATCTGTTACAAAGTTTGCAGCAAAGATCAGAGGGAGGAGTTTTTTGGTTCTGTATTATTGTGTAAAATATTTTAAACACATTTTTTAAAATCCATCATAATTACTTTGAATTTGATGCATCTTTTACTTGCTGCAATGCTCACAGCTGATATGTGCCTTTTACATGTGCAATAATGAGTTTGAAAATGAGACATCATGTGATGATCCTTCTCAATAAAACATTTGCTTGCCTCTAATCCAGCTCTTGTTCTGGCAGGATACCATGCTGCTGATCAGCACCTTCTCTTTACATCACCTTCATACATTTCTTGCTGTTATTAAAAATTCATTTTATTTTCTGTGCTTAAATATTTGCTTTACTTTCTCTTACTTACTGGTCCAGTATGAGTGATGGTTCTTTATGGATGGAGATGGCAGTCCACAGGCTGACCTGAGCAGCAGAGTAGCAGACAAACACAGAGGGGACCTGTCTGTATGGCTATTGCACAATGCCTTAATGAAAGCCACACTGCACATGTAATTAGTGCACAATACCAGTCTGACCCTGCGACAGAAGATCTGTGTCAGTGTGTGCAGGATTATGTAATAGCAGCTGTCATGGCTGTCAGAGCGCACCGCTGCTCTGCCATTAACTTGACTTATGTTCGGGGGTTTATTACAGAGTCCTGCGTCATCTCTTCAGCTTCATGCTTCATGCATTTCACTGAGTTTTAGCAGCTTGACTCGTCTGTTTCACCAACTGTTTGCATCTGACAAACACTGGATTTAAACTCCTGAACTGAAACTCCTGCACAAAGTGTTAAAAGTTTGGTTTTGACCACTTTTTGAGAGCCAACCTCTTCCTCTGACCCCTGATCTCTGCTATAATCCCTCCCTGCTGATGTCACTCCATCCCTCCCCTGCAGCTTTCTGCATCTTAACCAAAGAGCAAAGTGAACGCAGTCGGAGAACAGAGCAGCTGCAGTGTGTTGGGCCTCTGTGTGTGAGGCATGTTGATGTCAGCACAGAGGAGCTCTCTCTGTCTCTCCAGCCTCAGTGCCAGTCGGCCTTGTTTGGTTGGCTCCAGCAGTGACGGACTGACTTTTTTATTCTATTTTATGTCCTTTATTTATTTTTTTATTTCTGTCACGCTTGCTCCAGTTCTAATAAAGAAATCCATCTCTCATCTGAAGTTCAGTGGGCCAGCATGGTTCCTCTGAGAACCAAGATCCTGGATGATAAATTGATAGTCGGGAAGAGGAGCCTCACTGACTCCCAGAGTCTTTTCGGATGTGCTCGAGGCTCAAAATGAGAATGCAAGGGATTCCCACCGTCTGATTAAGCTGCTGAACATAAGCTCAGAAAAGAAGAGTATCGTTTTTTTTTACTGTAGTTCATGCTGAACCTCAGCGCACATGAATAAATCACAGCAAGTGAATGACCGTGAGGAGTCTTGATAGGAGACTGAGGTGTCCACAGCTGTCTCTTAGATCAGGATAAGTGATTTGATTACTGTTTTTTATTAAAATGGTGAATGTTTATGAAGCATTCACACGATTGTGATCCATTATTCTTCCTTATGTTTTTCGGTGTGATTTTTGTCCTGCAGTTTTCAAACTAGTTCAACAAATCATAAATCAAAACATTCAGCTCTTTCCTGTTATGACTTTTGGTGCAACTTTAGCTTTTTGAAAAATTTAGCCTTTTCTGCCATTTTTCCCCTCATAGAAAATGAATTGAGCTCATTTTACATCCTTCTGTTATTTAGATCTGTTTACAACCTTTTACTGCTCCTTTCATATTTTGTTCTGCTTCAGCTTCCTTGTGCAAATTTAAAAAAAATTCCAGCTGTTTTCAGCAAATTTCAGCTGTTTTGTTCTCCTTTCATATTCTTTCTGCTAACTACAATATTTGTGTGCTTCCTCTAACTTATTTCTGCTCATTTCAGCTTGTAATGCCCCTTTCAGCTTATTTCTGCAAGTTTCAGCTTTTTCTGCTATTTCAGCTATTAGTGGTTTTATGCTCATTTTAGCATTTTGTATTTAGCTAATTCCACATTTTTTGCACTGATTTCAACTTTTATCAGCCCACTTCAGCAAAAATGCACGCTTTCCATTTCCTTCTGGTAATTTAATATTCTTTCTGCATTTTTAGCTACTTTTCAGCGTTTTTTTTTTTTTTTTTTTTTTTGATACCTGTAATTTTTTTCATTTTTTTTTTTTTTTTTTTTTATATAATATTAAGTTTTTTTTTTTTTTTTTTCAGATAATTTCCACTTTTTTGTGCTCATTTTTACTTCTTTCAGCTCAATTTGACAAACGTTCTTTCTGTCTTCTGCTAGCTTTTTCTACCTTTTCAGCTACCTTTTTAGCTAATTTGAGCCGTTTTCAGATACATTCAAGTTTTTCAAGGTAATTTTTGCTACTTCCAGCCTAATTAACCTATTTATGGTAATTTCAGCTTGTTATGCTCCTTTCAGCTTTTCTGCTAGTTTCAACTTTTTCTGCTATTTTAACTACTATTTAGCTGTTTTGTGCTTATTTTAACCTTTTCAGCTAATTCCACATTTTTAGCTCATTTCAGCTCTTTCTGCTTCCTTCTGGTGGTTTAAGCTTTCTGCCTTTTCAACTAGTTTCAGCGTTTTTTTTTTTTGTTTGTTTGTTTGTTTGTTGTTGTTGTTGTTATTGCTAATTTCAGCTGTTTTTTTTAGCAACTTTCCTAATTTTTATGTTCATTTTTCCTTATTTAAACCTAATTCAGCAAAAATATGTTATTTCTGCTTTTTTCTACTAATTACCGGTAATACGTTCTTCCATTTCAGCTTGAGTTCAGCATGCTTTTTAGTTAATTTTCGCTGTTTTTCAGCAAGTTCATCAACTAAGCACCCACACAACATTTTCGCAGGAAATGCAATTTCTCTAGTTGTTATTGTTGTCTGTACAATATTTGTTCTGTCTGGAACAGGTCTCTCTAAATGAGACTAGCCTGTATAAATAAAGGTTGAATGAATGAAAGAGTGTGATTTATGTTCTGCTGCAGAACACGACGCTTTGTTTGTCAGCGCTGAAAAAAAAAAAAGTTCAAATTAAAGATGCAGCATTCCTTGATGATGACAGTTTTAGACAAAGGTCATCTTGTGTTAAGAAATGTAAGAGTAAAAATAACTTCATACTCAATCTCGTGATATTGCAAAACGTCACACTCGTGAGTATGAGTTGCAGATGACTCTTAACTATTTATAAAATTAACAGTTATGTGTTTGCTAAGGTCAATTAGTTGTGGCAGCAGCCGCATCGGACTGGATTGACTCTGAAGGTGATCAGTTGTGCATCCAGTGATTAAATTCTGCGCGTTTCCTTAACTTGAAGCCCATAGAGTTCTCAGAACAGAGTTCAGAAAGCCACTAGACTTTTCTCTGCTTCTCTTAGAATAGCTCCGTTCATGCCACAGTTCAGCGTTTCCTGAGGGCCGTATTGGATCTGTGCCTGCATGAACGCCCTCTCTCGAGTGTCCAGCTTCATCGGAGGGGAGGACTTTTAAAAAGAGTCGGGTTAACAAATACATTGGTGGTATCTGTGTCGATCCTCGAGAGTGGGATGAACCCGGAGCTGAAATTGTAAAGAGGAAGAACAAACTTGGCGTAATCTGCTCAGTCGCCGATGCTCTAAAAGAAAAAGAAGCGAGGTGGATGATGGGAGGGGTTCGGTGCGACTCCCCTTCCTTATACGGTCACATGCAGCCCTGGCACCAAGTCAGAAAGTCCAGTCAGGGAAAACATACTCTTTTAAAGCTTGCATAAACACACCGGCTCATAGGCCTGCTCTCCCCCCTCCTCCTCCCTGCAGGGGAAGAGGAAAGGACGGGAAGAATGCTGTGAAATCTGAAAGGGAGTACATAGATAAATTCCTGAGCTTTCAGTGCGCAGAGACTTTGCACCTCTTATTACATCAGGACATGTGATGCTGGCAGCTCAGAAGCTGCTCTGCCTGCAGACGGGTCTGGATGGGTGGGACGGGTGGGTTCAGGGACATATTTGGACAAAGAATTGAAGGAAATAGGGCTGTGAGGTGGACACGTTCCTAATTGCCTCACACATCATGGAGTTCCCAAACTCAATGGCCTTCAGGACAACGCAAATAAAAACAAGAAGTCTCTTAATAAAAATATGCATTACCACATAGTTACTGCTGAAATCCTAATGTATAAAACTGAGTCCCTGTGTCAAGATTCCTGCAGAGGAAGTAATCAAACCTGAGTTGGTGAAAATCGCTAAACATTTGTCTGACTTGTGCCTAAATATTGAATCTATCCGGTGTTTTTGATCCAGGGGATAACTACGACGTCTGTGCCATTTGCCTGGATGAATATGAAGAGGGAGATAAACTCAGAGTCCTGCCATGTTCTCATGGTGAGTTTTCTGCACCAGACATCTTTACATTTTCAAAATGGGAAAAATGACCGTACACGTGTTTGATCGAGAACACTTAGATGTCCTCATATGTGCTTTTAAAGTGAAATATTGTCTTGCAGTTCCTTTTAACATTGAATGACTTCAAAGAAAACACTAAATTAAGGAGTAATTTTAAAATTGTGAGTCTTCTGAATGTTATAAAAATGTTTGTTGTTCCTAGCCTACCACAGCAAGTGTGTGGACCCCTGGCTAACCAAAACTAAAAAGACGTGCCCGGTGTGCAAGCAGAAGGTGGTCCCCTCGCAGGGCGACTCCGACTCTGACTCGGAGGAGGGGGAAAGCGGCCCCGAGGAGAACGAGGAAGTGTCCGAGAGCACGCCGCTGCTCCGCTCCCTGGCGTCCACCAGCGCTCACACCTTCGGCACCATATCAGGAGCGTCACACTCCGAGCGGGACCAGGACTCCTCGGAGTACGAGGACGACGAGCTGGACTCCAGCGACAGCGAGGAGGAGGTTACCGTGGAGACCGTGGTGGTGCAGATGCAGCAGCCGTGCTCCGAGGACCACGGGCAGGACTTGCCCCGAGCTTGATGGACCTGCTGGTCGCCCACATCGGTCACCGACTGGACTAATAATGGAGCTCTACTGCACTCTACTCATAAAAATACACAAGTGGAAAAGTATGGTTCTAAACACAAAGCTTTACACAAATTTCAGTAGAAGCGCCATCTGCTTATGAAGTACGAATCAGAACAAGTGACTCCTAACCTTTGATTATCTCCTGCCCTACAAGAATATATGCTGTAGATATGTTCACGCACCATGGACTCCGCTGAAGCCCTTTGCAGCACCAGCTTGGTGAAACTGAACAGTCTGAGTGCAGCAGCAGTTAAATCACAGCAACGTTGACAGCAATTTATCTCTAACCTGATGTTTGAAGGAGCTGCAGACGTTTGTGCCACAGTTCATCTGTTACAATAATGGACGTCCGAGTGAGTCAGAGGAAAAAAGGAGCGTACTCTTCCTGAAACATGAAGCGTGGGTTACGCTAAACTTTTGTTTCATGTAACACATAGTTACTGGAAGGATTACCACTGTAACAGATGCTTAAATCATCTCTTTTTAATTACGATTTTTTTAGAATTTTTTTTTTTTTAGACAAATGTTTGTTGACAAATCCCATTGCCTTTTTTAGTTAAGTGATTATTTTTGTGTCTTTTTGCTCTCATATTAAATCAAAATGGAAAATTCCCTGAGAAAATCTTTTGATTTGCCTAAAACCTGACAAACATCCCGTTACCCCCCCTCTGTCGAGCATTTCCAGTTTTCTTGTCTGCAAATATTATTCACTGATGCACATCAAGTCCCATGAACTAACTGCAAGTTCAACCACTGACAGTCCCATCATGCCAATTTGTATATAATTGTAATTCTGAGATGGTCTTGCAGTTACATGTTTGAACTGCAAGGTATTGTTTATGTTGATTTGTTTATTGTTGTCCACTGCCTCTTTACTTTTTGCCTGCTGTTGTACAGTGTCATTTAAATAAAAGGGATTTTCTATCCCATTTATAAAATTGTGTGTGTGGAGGGGTGGGGGGTGTTGAGCATTTGTTCTGGAGCATTCCTTCCATGGAAATTCTGACTTGATGATCAAGGTTTCCATGGCAACAGATGACAAATTGTCTTTCCTCACATCTAGGCCACAAGCGAAGCCTCCATTTTTACCGGCTAAACTTTGATGAACACAGGGTTCCTACAAGCTTTTCTATTCATAAATTCTTACTCTTCCAGATTTTTATTGGCCTATTTTTCTCCCTCAAACTTTTTTTTAATTTTAATAAAGGCTTTCTGTGTCCAAACAAGGCAGCAAGGATGATTTTTTTTTTTTTGCAATTAGTGTAAAAAATTTTAAATATTTTTACTAGTACCCATGTCCTTTTCATTATTTTAATCACCTGAGAACTGCTCATTCATGTAGGAGTGTGCACGTCTGATTTGTAGCTTGGAGCAACATTTTATTAGTAATGACTAAAACCGGTCTGGTTGGTAATTATTCTTTACTTTACGGACATTAAACATTTGTCTGGTTGGAATAAATTTTTTTTATCTGTTTGTAAATAAAGTGATAATTTATGGCATTGCTTGGTTTATGCATATGACAGATGCATTAAAGACTGTATCCTTGTGTTTGTATTATAAAATGAATAAATAAAAATAAAATAAAAATTTCAAGGGGGGAAAAAAGCATAGAAGGTAATCCTGAATAATTTTCCAGATGCACTTAGTTTCAACAACTACATCTTTGCTTTTAAACATTTTAAGACAATTAAAACAGCTTTGCTCCAATCTGGAACCTTGAACAAGGCCCTTAATGTCAGGTTTATACTGGGTAATAACTACAGTTTACATTAAAAACAGTTTAAATACAATAGTTTTGTTAGAAGTGAATGAAATAGCTCAATCTTAAAAGTTGTTCATCAATTTTACCTAAACTTTAAAAGGTGTAGAGGTTGCCAGTTAAAACAAAAAGTACTTTTGGCAACACAGTGGTTCAGTGGACACCACTGTTGCCTGACAGCAAGGTTCCTAGTTCAATCCTCAGGTTGGATGGGGGTTATTTTGGTATGGAATTTTGCATGTGCTTGTGTTTGCCAAGGTTTTTGTCAGGCACCGTTTCCTCACAGTCAAAAAACATGCATGTTGGCTGCACTCTGGCCTCACTTGCAGAGATCTGATCTCATTGAGATTTGCTTGGTTAAATAAGGTTCATACAGTACACGGTGGTGGCCATCTTGGATTTTAGCATGGCAACAATTTTTGTTCTCAACACCTAGATGCAGCCATAAAGGAAGTTAGCTTGTTGGCTTCAAGTTATCAGCTCACAAAGTTAGGGTCGTGGCCATCTTTGATTTTGACCTGGCAACCAAAGTTTTGACAGGAAACTTTCTTACACCTAAATCATGGGGCGTCAAACTAATTTCCACAGAGGGCCTCATCAGCTTAATGGTTGCCCTCAAAGGGCCAGATTTAACTAAGACAGTATAAATGTAGCTAAATATTATTAAATATACAGTAATGTAAAAATAAACGCAACTACTCCTTATTGGTAAATATATATTTTTTTACGTATTCAACTTGCCAATATTACATGTATTTGCATAGATGTAGAAAACTATGTCTGCTTGTTGCTGTTATAATATAAAACCCTTTTGACTTAAATGACAGTAAGACCTTTTAAGCTCATGGGCCACTAACGGATGGCATCTCCAATTCCCTCTTTTCGCTCTGCGATGGGGGACAGTCTGCTTTTAAGCAGTTAGAGCAGTCAGCCAATTTAAAAATGTAAGAGGCACAGATCTTAAAATAGTCACAAATCAGAATCCACCCCAACATGAAAAACCTTCAAGACAGACTCGGGTAAAGAACGGACATTAAACATTCGTCTGGTTGGAATAAATTTATTTGATCTGTTTGTAAACAAGGTGATAAATCAATTTATGGCATTTCTTGGTTTATGCATATGACAGATGCATTAAAGACTGTATCCCAGATGTAAGAAGAAAAAAAAAAGTGGTGAGGAAAGGAAATAAACAGATCAGCAAAGAGGACTTTTAAACAGTGTTTAAATGAGTACACATATCCCACAAGGCCTAAACAGTGGAGCTGAAGCTACAAAAGACAAAAAGTGCCGATGAAATGACTTCTTAGCCAGCAGTGGGTAAAATCCATCAAACAGATCTCTACATTATGGCACAGGATACACAGGTTCTGTAGTTAAGTTTCAACAAGATAACCATGAGCATCTTTGTTCCAACTACCATCTCCCATTGAGTGTCATTTCTATTTTTAAAAGTTAAGTTTTTATTCAATTGGACATTGCCTTTAGCAGTACTGAGCATGGACAGACCGAGGGATACCCCAAAGCTCAATGACTATAATAAAAAGGCAATTTATTCCACAGTCATGTAGTTAACACAGCACGGGTTTGTACAATGCAAACAAAAACAAGAATTAATTCAGGTTCTCCCACCCATACCTGAAGATTTAGAATTTGCCTGCAGTATTACCTTCTTGTTACAGATTCCTTCGTCAGAAAAACAAACAAAAACAGAAAAGAAAAAAAAAAAAAAAAAAGGTGATCCCTCGCATGATTTAGAGCACTTGTATAAACACCCGAGCTGCAACTACACTTGGTCCTGTAAAGAAATAAAATCTAACCGAACACACTCCAGATGGCTACAAGTTGGGATATCTACCGGTACTGTCCAAATAAATGACAGCCTTTAAAGAAAATGGGAAACATTAACATTACATGGCAAAACTAAACAAACGCCTGAGTCAGTGTTACTGCGGAATGTCCATGGATTTTGTGTAGTGCGGGAGGTTGTAATGCTAGAAGACAGACCGTCGGCTTGTGAGTGACACCAACGTGAGCGAAGCTGGTTTATGATAGCCAACTGAACTGGTCCCTCGCACAGACAAGCCCTCCTTTTATAAAGTCGTTTTCAGGACAGCACAGTGACTCAGGAGGGAGGGGTGGGTAGTGTTTGATTAGTGAAAGACCTCAAGTGTCAGATTTTAGCTAACAGGTCAGGGTGAACAATGTACTAAAAAATAAAATTTGGGCGGGGGGATCCGTCAGAAATGACAGTGGTCCTAGATATGCAGTCTCCCCTCCTGGAAATGGAGGAAATAAAGGAAGACATGACTAGTTTTGTTGAGCTCAAGTGCTCCAGAGGCATAGGCTGCTCAAGGAGGGAGTGTGCATGATTGCGCCTGGGGGGGGGATTAGGTGAACGGTACCATTAAAAAAAAAAAAAAAAAAAAAAAAAAAGCAGCAAGAGATTTCTACTACAAACTTGGCGCTATAGCTTCCATGGATTTGTGTTTTCTGCCAGAATATACGTTTTGCTGGTCTTGAGTACAGATTTGTCACGACACCCTGTTTAGCAACATGCTCGTTTTTGCAATGGATCAACTTCAAGAGTTCTTTAAAGGAGATAGAAGATTACATAAAGCAGGTGGGGTGAAGGTTCAGGGGAACATGTCAACAAAAGGATAAATGAGGAGAAAGGTAGGGTAGGAAAAGAAAAAATATATATAAACTATGCTAGGACTGGAATTGGTGTGAAATGCAACAAGGTGGTAAGGGTGAGCTGCTAGCTGGGTACAGGTTGCTTTAGTATCCGGACTTCCTCAGGTAGTCAGCCATCACATAAGCTTTCTTGTTGAGCTGCCCTCCATGGATACCTTCCTTCCCCATGACAAA
>JARVGQ010000981.1:15923566-15938958 GCA_031762355.1 Hypsolebias martinsi | reverse complement strand
GTTGGCTCGTGTGTTGTCCGACTTACGTTAAAATCGGGTTACGAACGATGCGTAGGAACGGAACTCGTTCATAACTCAAGGACTACCTGTATATAATTGTGTATGTATATACACTGCATGGCCAAAAACAAACATTGCCAACAAAAAAAATGTCACACACTAATATTTTGTTGGACCTCCTTTAGCTTTGATTACAGCATGCATTCACTGTGGCATTGTTTCAATAAGCTTCTGAAATGTTACAAGATCTATTTCCATCCAGTGTTGTATTAACTTTTCACCAAGATCTTTCATTGATGACTAGGCACTAAGCATGATGGGTCTCTTATAAATGAGTCCTCGAGGCTCAATGCGATTAACCTGCCTAAATAAAGGTTGAATGGGTGCATCACTTCACCTGCTTCTCTTCTTACCCTGATGTGCCCATCACTCTGGAACAGAGTAAATCTGGACTCATCAGACCACATGACCTTTTTCCATTGCTCCAGAGTCCAATCTTTATGCTCCCTAGCAAACCAAAGCCTTTTTTCCAGTTAGCCTAACTGATTAGTGGTTTCTTTAGGCTACACAGCTGTTCAGTCCCAATTCCTTGAGTTCCCTTCACATTGTGCATGTGAAAATGCTCTTACTTTCACTATTCAACATAGCCCTGAGTGCTACTGGTGTTTTTCTTCAATTGATTTCACCAAACATTTAAGTGATTACCAATCACAAGCATTCAGTATTTTTTTCCAGCCACATTTCTTCCTCAAAGACGATTGGTCCCCACTAGCCTTCCAGTTTTTAATAATGCGTTGGACAGTTCTTAACCCAGTTTTAGTAGTTTCTGCAATCTCTTTGATGTTTTCTCTGCTTGATGCATACCAATGATTTGACCCTTCTCAAACAGACTGACATCTGTTCCACGACCATGTGATGTGTCTTTCAACATGGCTGTTTAAGAAATGAGAAGCAACTCATTGCACCAGTTGGAGTTAAATAACTTGTTGCCAGCTGAAAGATGATTGCCCATGCAGTAATTATCCAATAGGAGGCTTGTACCTATTGGCTTAGTTAAATCCAGGTGTCAACTTTTTTTTGGGGGGCCAGGCAGTGTATGAAAACTGGCCACATTGATCATTTGAGGAAACTATGGCTTTTATATAAAAGTATAGTTTCCTGAAATGATTGGGGTCGCTGAAGATTACCGTAATCCATGGTGGTCAAGGCCACCATCTCTCCCCCCACAAGGTCAGCCATAAGGCCTGGTAGTGGATAAAAAAGGTCAGCCATAAGGCCTGGTAGTGGATAAAATTTTCCCCTTTGTTTTAAAGACTCTGCTGCTCTGTGCTTCCTTCGACAAAAAATAAAATAAAATAAATACGAACCTATCTTCTTATACACAGTGTAACACCTGCTCACTTGAATATCTTTCACCAAAACATTATGGTTTTCTTGCACTCCCTTTTCAGTTTCAGACCAGAAAAACATAAACATTCACTATTCAAACCCGTCAATGAGGGAAGGGGTGGGGGGGACATCTGTATACCGCTTGTTTTTTTCAGGAGCAGTATAGGTGGATCAGAGGCCATTTGTAAATATGTCTGTCTGCTGTTATTTTAGGCTCTTAACAGGCTAAAATAACAAGGCCATTCTTTTCCAGCTAAATTAGCAGTAATGAATAAAATTCATCCACTGTCTCAGAGATTCAGATCTTATCTTTGCTGGCTGAAGCCCCTGAGGCATTCAACTGCTTCTCATGCTCCCTGCCATCCGGTTCTTCCAACAAGACAAGCACTGGAACTGTCAGTGTCTCACAGGAGGACAGACTGGTTGACTTCCAGTACTGCATATCACATTGGGACACATACTGGACACTAGAGTTGCTTGCAAGCCAGATTAACGATAAAGCTGGAGGCGAGGGTGTATCCTTTGCCCTGTTTACGAAGAAGCTTGGTGGCAGCAGAGCAGACACACCTACTTATGACTTTGATTTAGTGCTAGAAAAATAAAACTCCCTCATGTTGTTTAGTCTCCATTGTGTCTTCGTGGAATACTCTATTTAGACAACACATCCCGGCAGTAAAACATCTGAAACCTACATGTTCATTCAGAGAAGCAAATTAAAATACTTACAGCATCTTTCAATTGTTCTTATTTGAAGCGCCACAGTGCGGTACACAAAGAAGTCTATATTTTTTCTGTTTCATTTTTTTCCATGTTAAATGTTATATAATGTTATAGTGCAGTATAATTTAGCCACATACTGTTAACCTTAATATTCATAATCCTAAAAGTCTTCAACCTAAATAATATTTACAAAATCTAATTAGTTAATGACCAAAATGTAACATTTTAGCCATTTGGTCACCTCTAGAATGATTTTTTTGTTTTTTTTTGTTTGTTTGTTAAAAAAAAAAACATATATATAAATGATTTGTGGTTATGACTTTTCACAAACTGGAATTCTGTGTTTTTACACTTTGCTTAGATAAAGTTAGCAATTTAAAGTTGCTAAGTACAAATTATAACAAGATTTTAAGATCATCACAAAATGCATCAAACCATAAATGCATCAAACCATATCTTAAGAGGAACCTAAACTAAAAGATACTTAAAAGATAATCATTATAATTAAGCTGAGGAAACAGTCTTGGAACTTTGTAAGGAATATCTAATCAAAAGGCAACCTTTTCAAAATAAAGAAGGGGGCGTCACAACTGGCAAGAAACTGAAACTTGACAGAGACAAGTCTCTAAATTATGGTAATTCTGACTGGCTGAAATTCAAGTTGTTCAAAAGTTGTTTCCCAGGAGGTCTAGATGATGGATGATGGTACACATCATGGACTTCCAGATCCAGATTTGAATAGAGTGTTGGGTGGTGGGCTTGACTTGTGTTGTGTGCTGAGTCATGACAGGTTATTTACACCCTACCCCCAGTATTTGATGAGGAAAGTACTTCAAGTTCACCGATACTTTAAAAAAACAACCTGCATTCAGTTCAAAGTTTTACCTAATGCCCTATAATTTGAGTTATTTTCTACTTTTGTTTTTGTTAATGCTACAATTTTTTAAGTAACATAAAAAAAATAATAAATTGAGCTAAACATTTAATTAAATCATTAAACGGGGCGGAGGCCTCCGTGTCCAGTTGTCACCTTCTCACAATGCTGTTATTGCTAGTATCACTCAGCCCCCTGTCAATAACAAGCAGCCATCAGATTAATGATCGGGCTTTAGGCTGGTCCTCCTTTATCGCGTGAACAACTAGTTTTGGCTGTCACCAGCAAACTGGTTGATCACTTTGAGATAAGGCTGAGTTTACTCCTCAGACTGACAAAAAAAGTATTTTGGATTATAGACGAAACGTTTCAACAAGTTTTTTTTGTTTTTTTTTTTTATTATTTTCTTTAGTCCATCCAGAGGACCTGATTTAACTTTTAGAATAAATTGAATCTTGTTTTTTTAATTCATGTTAATGCTGCTTATCATATTAACTGGTTTTAACCATTCGTAAAAACACAGCAAACATTTAGAAGTTTACAAGACAGGTCATAAAAGATATTTTAAATCAACAGTGTTCATCAGATGATGACTTTCAGCTGATTTCCTTACACTGGACTCTTTAAGCTGAGTCTGAATTTGCTTGCAGCTGCTTCGTGTCCTCTCTAATTGGAGCCTCTAGTGACCCCTGCTGGTGGAGTAGCACAACTACGTCTCAAATCTTACTTCAACGAGACTAGAGCTGCTGTGCTTTTTTCTATCTGAATGTGATCGCACAGACCGCCATCCTCCCAACTATTGTTTTCAAACACAGTCATTGAGAGGGAGGAGTGGGGGGGAGCCCAAGGCCTGCTTTATTCAGCTGCCTCCCCCACGGTGAATGTTTGTGTGCTTTTTGGAATGAGGACGTGTGCTGCTCCATCTGCGCTGTAATGAAGAACACATTGGATTTCTGACACTGTAAACCATTGTGTTATAAAACAGAGAAATAGAGGTGACCATTTCCTCCTGTCTGCACTTTACGAGGTGCAGTTGTCCATAAAGTCAGTGATGGTTGTTACCAAGCCGGATCGCAGCAAGGAGTGATGTGCTGACTCCTCAGCCACAGATGTCTGGGTTCGGAGGTGTCCTGAGCTGCTGGAATGTGCTGCCTTCTTGTCCTGAAAACGTCGTGGGGAGGGTGGACGAGTGCATGTGTACGCTGCTGCAGTCTGAAGGTCCTCCTGGAGGTTAACGCAGCAAGTGGTCCTTATATAAATCACCACATGTCTTCCTCTTTGAATAAAATGTACAGTTTGCAATGTTTATCTTGGACACCAGCAGCATTTTGGTCAACAGCTTTTTTTTTTAACATGTCCCTGACTCATTCAGGACAAATCAAGTCACTCAACTTGCTAATCTGATTTAGCATGCCCCCTGTCCTTTGTTATTGATAAAAACACATTCCATCCAAAGCTTGTGGACATTCCCCTCCTTCACCGTCTCCAGATGTGCAAACGCTCACTTCAAAGTGATGAATGTATTTTTGCATTTTCAGCTATTCATTGCTAATGGTGCCCATCTGAGAAACTCACTCATGTAATGACTCTTGTTTTTACCCCCACCATCGAAATGTACTACTTTTAACATCATTTCTAAATAGTTTGAACAACTGAGATGAAAAACTGCCCACCAGGAAAGAAAACAGGGTTGTTGTTATTTTGCATTGCCTCAAAAAGAACAGCGTGGTGTTACGTAACAACTTGCACAGAACATTGAATTTGTCTGGTGGGATCAGTGTCACTTTCTGTTCTGTGTTCTTTTCTTTATTTATTGTTTTAAAAAAAGAAAATATTAATGAAGTGTGTGCGAACATTCAGAACAATGTTACGCTTTGCAACGTGTTACAAACCGAACGTGCAACTTTGTTCACACTCCGTTCAGTGTCTTTTCCTTCATCCTATAACACGTGGATAAATGAGCCTAACGTTTGAGTTAAAAGGAATAATTTGGTTGCTAAAACAGTGTCAGTAACAAAAGAACAGGCCTGTCTGAACATGCAAAGCACCGCTTCCCATTTTAATTACAGCAGAGCCTTTGAATAAGCCGTCCTGTACCTTTGGAGACGTTTTGGCTCACAGTGGCTGTGAGTGGGAACTTGTGCAAGAGTAAAAAGATGAAGAGCAAGCGAGTGGAGAGCTCCCCCTGAGAGGAGGGAGCAAGCTCAGCTCCACCTCTTCGCATTCTCACCATGTGATCCCGCTGGTTTTTAAGAACCTCTCTGCTCCTGTTTAAACTCCAGACTGCTTGTGTTTTATCGCTCCATCGGCTGGGTCTTTATTGCTGAAGCTTTCTACCACAAGGGAGATTAAGATGCGCTGCAGGATGAGCTACAGTCTGCCCTGCTCCCCGCTGGCCTCCCCGCCACATTCAGGGCGACTGGTGCCTTACAGAGCCAGATGTGTCAGGTAACGAAACGAGGCTTTTTAAACAGCTGTTTGTGTTACGTTGAACTCCATCCGCTTTTTGTCCAAACGAGAGTAGATTTAAGTTTTACAGGCCGAGTCTTCATGCACTCTGGAGGAAGTCTTTCTAGTTAAATATGTGCACTTTGAGCTCCCCATCGGCATGTTTTGTGTGTGTGTGTGTGTGTGTGTGTGTACGCGCGCGTCACGTACGCACTGTTTGTTTGTTTGCCTTAAATAGCCACGTGCTTGCTTTGTGGTTACATTTTGTGGTCACACGCCGACCCAGACTTCCCACAGAGCTGTACGTGCGCTCCAGCACGCAGGGATGGATGGGCATCATTTAATACGGAGCCCCTTACCGACAACTAGTGTGCTCAAAATAGCACCAATAGCTGAATTACTGGAAGTTTCTCTAGCTCCATTACATTTGCACATGAATAAAAATAAATGACTGTTTTTAGATGTATTATTTGCTCGTATTCGTTTAAATTAATAGATCTTTAATAGATGTGTATTTAAATGTTCTAAAAGTCTATAGTTTGTGTTTTTTATGGAGCAAAAGTAGCTTACATTGTTTGTATTGTATGTCATATTTAGGGATTTAAAACTTTAAATTCATCCTGTACAGACTTTCTGCACATTTTGTTCCTTTCTTTGCCAAAACCGGTGCCATAAAATCCAGTCCCCTCTCTCTTTCTCAACCAGGACCATGATTATGCAAGGCTATCTGGAAGAATAATACCCCGATGACCAACAAAGGGCTCAGTTCTGTGGAAAAAGTGTTTTAAAAGCAGTAAAAGTTTTCCTAGCTCCTTTAAGTTGGGGAAACTGGGCGCTGTGTTTTTCGTGTGACCTGGGATGATTACTCACATCGCATTTTGTCTTGACGATAAAAGTAACAAAGGAAACCTTAGATTAGGTTGATTATATTAGCTGCTGACTGAAGGCTTTTAATTCTTTGTGTGAAACCTGCTTCAGGTGGAGCCTGTAAGCAAACAGGGTTCAGGGGTCAACGATGTGCTGCTGCAGTCTTTGGGGACTTCTTTTGATTGGATTTTTTATTTTTAATCACAAATGAACACAACACCTTGATTGACTGTAAAGATGTAGGAACATCTGGGCAGTAAATGTTTGAGCTGCTGATTGGACCCTTCAGAAGGTGACCCTTCTCCCACCTCTGCTGTTTTACTGACCTCTCTGCTGTTGCTGTCAGGATACTGTGACGTACTGAGCCGGTTGCTTCTTTTATCCAAACACAGACTAACTGTGAAGCAGCTTTGAGGTTTTTCTGTGTTACTTCAGAGTTGGTTGTGAAATTTCTCATGCAATCTTTTGTCCATATTTAGTTATTGCGAACGTGCCGATATCAATCTAAAGCTTTTGACACGTGTGGGTTTCTCATCTCTTGCTGTTTTCTTTCCACAGTGCGTCTGGTGCCAGTGTTGTTGCCATCGACAACAAGATCGAGCAGGCCATGGTGAGTTCTCCACAGAGCACAGACGGCGCTTGTTTTTCACTTTGACGTTGCTGATTTTAGTTAACTCCCTTTCTCGCTTTCAGGACCTGGTGAAGAGCCACCTGATGTACGCCGTTCGTGAGGAGGTGGAGGTGCTGAAGGAGCAGATCAAAGAGCTGTACGAGAGGAACTCCGCGCTGGAGCGTGAGAACGCCGTGCTGAAGTCGCTGGCCAACACGGAGCAGCTCGGCCAGCTGTCCAGTCAGCTCAGCAGCTTATCGGCGCCGCTGCAGCTGCACCAGTACGCGCTCGTCAAAAGCACGGCTCCCTCGCTGGTTCACCACGACGGGAGTCAGAGCGTCCCCTACCAGCCGAACATCACCTCGGCATGAACCCTTTGACATACTCTCATTAACTAACACCTCCCTCACACAGGAGAGGAAGTTCTGGTTCCACCGCACCCCCCCGCCACAAAAGCCCTCATGCAACAAAAAAACGTGGCTCGGCTCAGTACGTTCCATTTAAATCCAAGTCTACAGCAACGTCTTTGTCATCAAGAGCCATGGCTCAGCTTCACAGGACCGTCACCGTATTAAGACATTTACCAACCCTTAAGGTCTTATTCTGGTCCTGTGTTTGGCTGCAGTAAAAAGTGGGGGCAAAAAGGGGAGCAGGAGGAGAGGAGCTGCTGCACATTGTAAAACTGATTGTTCGTGTGCAGGAGGCGACGTTCACCAGCACAACCAGCTTGATTTGTTGGGACAGACTGGAGGAAGGCAATGTTGAAAACTTGTGAAGGACCATCGTGATGAAGGTCCTGTCAAACCATCCAGCATGGACTGTCCTCCCAAGTGTCCACACCCCCACATCACTCCACGGCTGGAGGAGGCCAGAGGAACGAGTGGCACTGGGGAGGAGGGTGGAGGGATACGTGCGGAGCGAGTCGAGCGCTTCGGCTCGTTGAAATGCTGCATTGCAAGCCTTTTTTTTTTTTTTTTCAAAGCCACCGTACTTTGACACGAATCCGAATAAATTTTCATTAGTTCAGTTTTAAGCATTTTCATTTATTTATTTCAGGGCTGCTATTTTCATAATGTAAATGTCATGGAGTTACATATTAAAAGAAAAAAACAAACCTTTTTCTTTGAGTTTTATTTTTTTGCTCCTTTTTTTTTTAACTGTCAGGTATAAATTTCATATATACACATACATTTTGGCAACGTAGATCTCAGAAAGTAGGCAATAAGTTCCACGACAGAACGAGTGCAAACACTAAAGCTGACCTTTTATTCAGTGAAATCCAGGTTGAATGTATATTTTGTAAAGTATTACGAGCGTGGAGGGATTGCACAGGAGAGTGCCTGTTAGGATATGAAATGTGACGGGATGTTTCAGTAAAAATGAATTTTCTTTTTCTAGACTTTGTCATAAACGGAGACGAATTTTGAGGGGTTTGGTTTAGAGGTGGAAGAAATGAAAAGCTGTGAAAAGTCTTCAACCTACTTTATAACCAAAGACTAAAAACATGTTCTTTTTATTATTATTATTATTTTTAAATGCACATGTTTTCTACTGTCCCTCCCCATTTATGTTCTGCATGATCTCTGATTGGACCACTGTCTTACCTCGTGATTTTTTTTTTTTTTTTTTTAAATCCAGCACTCTGAATTTTTCTGTCAGGCTGTGAATGTTTGTCGGAGGGTTTGTTTTTGGTCGGGGTGGAGGAGGTGTTTGACGCAGTAGATGTGGAGGAAAAGAATGGAGGGAATAAAAATGTAGTTTGAGGGTGGAGCCGTGTGCTTTTAAAAAAAAAAAAAAAACTGTCACAAAAGGAGCCATTGTTATTGTTCTCATGTGAACGCCGTTAAATCCCATCTATTAAACATTTCACACTTTTGACGCTGCAGCCATTATGTCGGAGCTTATTATGGGATGTCCTGTCTGTGTCACGTCTCTGTGTCTCCTGCAGTCGGCAGGCCGTTTGGCTTCTTTGTGGCTTAAAACCAAACCAAAATGTTTATTAATTGTACAATCAGACATGCATTTTTTTTTGTTTGTTTTCTGCTTTATTTTTCTTCCATTTGAAGGAGAAGCCATGTACATGCCAAATGTACTGAATGAAAGTGATCACTGAGCCTTGGAGAAAATAAATGTCCTTGTAATGTGCTTTTCAGACAATTTTAGTTCTCGTCAGAAATAAATAACCTTTTCATTATCAGAACGTTGTCAGCTGTTCTTATTCCCACACATCCACTGTACTCGTGTTCAGTTTTCGTTCTAATTTTCAGTTTCAGAGTTTCCTTCTCGTCAGTGTCTGTATAAATGTCACAGCAGTAAACACAATTGTGTGTAGAAGAAAGTTTGCCACAGGTCATACAAACATGACCACAAAAAAAAACCCTGCAGGTAAAAAAATAAATAAAGGGAAAACTGGAAAAACAAACATGTTTTTACAAAACTATAGAGATTTTCTGAACAAAATTAGTGGCATTTAGTAAAGTTGTAAAATGTAATCAAGTTTATTTTGTTAAAAAAAAATAAAAGGGTAACAATAAAAACTAGAGAAATTGCATTTTCTGTAAAAAAGCAGTGTGAATGCTCATTGCAGAAAAAACTTGCTGTGAAACAGCTGAAATGAGCAAAAAAAAAAATTGAAATGGAAGAACAAGACTAAATTAGCAGAAGAAAGCAGAAAGAACACATATTTGCTGAATTAGGTTTAAATAAGAATTTAATATAAAAATTAGGAAATTAGCAACAAAAAAAAGGGGGCCGTAATTAGCAAAATAAATAAATTAAAAAATTGCTGAAAAGGCAGAAAGAAGCTCAAATTACCTGAAGGAGCTGAAATGAGTAAAAAAAATAAAAACTGGAAAAGCTAAAATTAGCATCAAAAGAGCTAATAGCTGAAAGAGTAGAAAAAGTTGAAACTAGCAGAAAAAGCTGAAAGTACCAGTAATTAACATGACAAATATCGGAAAACAGCTGAAATTACAGTAGCTAAAAAGCTAGCTGAAAAGTTACAAGCTTAAATTAGCAGAAGAAAGCAGAAAGAACATATATTTGCAGAATTAGATTGAAATAATAAATTGGTACAAAAATTATGAAATTAACAAAAAAAAAGGCTGAAATTAGCGCAAAGAAAAATGGCTGAAAAGAAGCTGAAAAAACAAAGAAGCTTTAACAAGCAGAAGGAGCTGAAATGAGTAAAAAAAAAAAAACGTGGAAAAGCTAAAGTTAGCATCAAAATGGCTAATGGTAACTGAAAGAGTAGACAAAGCTGAAACAAGCAATTACAGTAGCTAAAATGCTAAAACAAAGGCTAGCTGAAAAGTTACAAGCTTAAATTAGCAGAAGAAAGCAGAAAGAACACATTTGCCCATTTACACAACACACATTATGCTGAAAGCAGTGGAAATGAGCACAAAAAGTGGAAATTATCTGAAAAAAGTGCAAAAAGCTGAAAAGTAGCTTAAAAAATAGACGCTTAAATTACCAGAAGGAAGTCAAGAGCACATTTTTGCTGAA
This sequence comes from Hypsolebias martinsi, assembly GCA_031762355.1. Lineage (NCBI taxonomy): Eukaryota > Metazoa > Chordata > Actinopteri > Cyprinodontiformes > Rivulidae > Hypsolebias > Hypsolebias martinsi. The sequence continues at coordinate 15,928,543 of JARVGQ010000981.1, read as the reverse complement.
TTAGGCTGAAAAAAGTTGAAATGTGTGCAAAAATGTGCAATTAGCCCCCCCACCCCCCCAAATTTTTTTTTTTTGCTAAAATTAGCATATAACATCTAGCTGAAATAGCAAAAAAAGCTGAACGTTTTTGATACGTGATTTGTTGAAATAGCACCTAAATTGTGGAACATAAACGATGCTGGGCAGCACAGTGGTGCAACTGGTAGAGCTGCTGCCTCTCAGCAAGCAGGTCCCTGGTTCAAATCCCTGTCCAGAGGCCTTTCTGGGTGGAGTTTGCCTGTTCTCTCTGTGCATGCATAATGATGGAAACATTACAGATCAATTACAATAAATGTACTGTTCCTTTTAGATTCAAGCTTTTCTGACTAATATAACGAAGCAGTTGCAGCTGCGAGTGTCTTCAAAGACAAAAACTGAATGTAATGGCTTTTTCTAAACGCTGAAGAAACGAGAGTGAGTCTCCTCCAAGCTCATTAAAACACATCATTGTACCAGAGTTACTCTGGGTGACATTAATCAGACCAATGTACTATTCTGAGGAGCACAGGGGGTATTTTTCAACAAGGCTTTCTCTGAACTGTCAAGTTCCTGATTAAGCTTTTTAGACTTACCGTATGTTTTTGTAACAGCTTCCAGTTTTTACTTAAGAGGAAGACATTTTTTCTTATCTTTAAAATAAGGGGTTTACCTTATGCAGATTTCTTCCTCCTAAAATGAAAAAAAAAAAAAAAACCTGTTGCCACTCAGGTGTTTTCTGCCTATATTTAGAGTTCCTTGAGATTTTGCGCTGGAAGCATGAAAATGTAGGTGACGCCAACTTTTGTTAGGCCTTGAGCTTATTTTGACGTAATATCTTGCTGACAGTTGAAGGAAGTTGAATGTCCTCCAAATTCCTAGTCTCTGATAACACTCCATGGAGTCTGTTTGTTCTTTTTCCATGAAGGAAGTGGTTCTTCTAAATTTACCACAGGTAGAGGGGGAGAGGGCACAACCTGCTCTTTGTGAAAGACACCTGAGCATGCAGAGGTGAAATCATCCTCGGTTGTCTGTCAGCCACACATCAACTCGTACATTAATCACAACACGGCTGCAGTTTTATAGTTTTAGTTCAAAGCAACCAAACCTGGATGAACTCCATCACAACTGATGAATAATTAGACCCAATTTGTAATTTTTAATCACTGTTTAATAATGTGATTTATGATTCAGTATTTACACCACTGTTGGCTAGTTCATTTCTTATTTTCCCATGTTTTGCTATATAACAATCTTATAGCAGAACATTCAGCTCATTCAGAAGATGAGTTAAACTTTTATACTTTTCAAATTATTTTACATTATTTACTCATCTTTTCCACATAGAAATACACTGAGGTCTCTTCAGTTCCTTTAAAAGGTTTTCAGTTCAGTTCTTTTTGAAATCTGCTTCACAAAATCACTTTGTTTTTGATTTCTTGTGCTCCTTTTAGCTTTTAGCTACCATTCTGTTACTTATCACAGTCCTTTGTTACTTTTAGCTTCTAGTTAGCATTTTGCTACTGTAGCTTTTATATAGACTTTTATTACTACAGGTATTAGTTTTTACCTAACCTTTTCTTGCTTTTATCTAAATTTTTGTTATTTTTAAATTTGAGATTACCTTTTTCTACTTTGACTTTTAGATAGCTTTAAGTTACTTTTAGCTCTAAAATAAACTTTTCTTGCTTTTATCAAGTGTTTTGCTATTTTTTAAATTTGAGATGACCTTTTGCTATTTTAGCTTTTAGATAGCTTTTTAGCTACTTTTAGCTTAAATAACCTTGTGCTTTTAAGGCTTTTAGCTAGCATTTAGCCACTCCCAGTTCTTGTAACTTTTATCTAGCTGTAGGTTTTAGCTTGTATTTTGCTACTTTTTGTGTTGCTACGGTAGTTTTTAGATAGCCTTTTGGTTTAGTTTTTAACTAACATTTTCTTGCTTTTATCTATCTTTTTGTTATTTTTAAATTTGAGATTACCCGGTACCTTTTTCTACTTTAACTTTTAGATAGCTTTAAGCTACTTTTAGCTCTAAAATAAACTTTTCTTGCTTTTATCTAACTTTTTGTTATTTTTAAATTTGAGATTACCTTTTTCTACTTTATTTAACTTTTAGATAGCTTTAAGCAACTTTTAGCTCTAAAATAAACTTTTCTTGCTTTTATCAAGTTTTTTGCTATTTTTTAATTTGAGATTACCTTTCACTACTTTAGCTTTTAGATAGCTTTTAGCTACTTTTAGCTTAAATAACCTAGTGCTTTTAAAGTTTTAGCTAGCATTTAGCCGCTCCTAGCTCTTGTAGCTTTTATGTAGCTGTATGCTTCTCTTAGGTTTTAGCTTGTATTTTGCTACTTTTTGTGTTGCTACAGTAGTTTTTAGATAGCCTTTTGTTTTAGTTTTTAACTAACCTTTTCTTGCTTTTATTGAGCTTTTATTGAGCTTTTTGTTATTTTTACATTTGTGATGACCTTTTGCTACTTTAGCTTCTTGATAGCTTTTGGTTTTAAACAATCTTGTGCTTTTGTAGCTTTTAGCTAGCATTTAGTCACTTTTATCTCTTGCTGCTTTTATCCAGTTTTATGCTACTCTTAGATTTTAGCTTGTATTTTGCTACTGTTGCATTGCTACCGTAGCTTTTAGATAGCCTTTTGCTACTTTTAGTTTTTAACAAATATTTTCTGCTTTTATCTAGCTTTTACTAATGTTAAATTTGAGATGGCCTTTTGCTACATTAGCTTTTAGCTATATTCAGCTTTTAAATAATCTTGTGCTATTTTAGCTTTTTTTAAGTCACTTTTAGCTCTTGTTGTTTTTATCCAGCAGTTGGCTACTTTTAGGTTTTAGCTAGTATTTTGCTACTTTTCACATCTAGTTACTGTTTTTCTACTTTTATTTTTAACTTGCCTTTTGCTTCTGTCTTAGCTTGTGTTTCACTCTGTTCAGCAACTGATTTGCTTCTTTTAGCGTTAACATCTCAGTTTCAGCTTCTTCAGAAAATTTCAGCTGTCATTCAGCGCTCATGCAGAAAGTACAGTTTTTCTAGTTTGCATTTTGACTCCACTGGTTTTAATAATAATTACTATATTTTCTTTTTTTTGTGAAACTAGTTAAATTTATGCCAGCACTTCAGCGATGACTACGACTTGAATTTTAAAATGATTATTTCCATGCTGTGAGCGCATGTGTTCACCACAGGCCAACACATGTGCTACGCCCTGAATCAACCTCTGACTGTCATCTTCAGTTCTGAGTAAACATGAAATATCTCATGTAGTTTGACTTAGAGGTGGAAACATGTCAGCACCTGTGTCCAAAGCTTTCTGCATGTGCATGTTGCTTTAGCGTGCACACAAACAGAAGCAGAATATGGTTTCCTCCCACAGTCCAAAAACATGCATGTTAGGCTGATTGGTAACTCTAAATTGACCCTAGGTGTGAGGGCAACAGGTCCCTCTTGTAAATGAGTCCCCGTGGCTCAACGAGGCTAGCCTGTATAAATAAAGGTTGAATGAATGAATGATTCCAGCAGCTACAGAACACGATTCTCTGAGTGTTCCTCTCACTTTTAACAGTCTGTTGGGTGCTGGTCTGTCGCAGAGTCACCCTCTGGTGACAAGAAGTATCACCAGTAACATAACAGCGCACAATGCATTTACTGTATAAACCTGAAAACACAACGTTTGACTCAACAAACGGGTCCAAAGAGAGACGAAAACAGGATTATACATTTTTCAGCAAGTGCCAATGAAAAAACATCTAAACACATCTAGACCATCTAAGTCTTTAAAAAAGAACTCCAGTTCTCCATTTATTTTAAAATGAGTGTAACAGAACATCCTGAAGAGAGAAGACGGATTGTGATCACAGCTCGTCCTTGCTGCTCTGAGAGCCGGGCATTGACGAGTCCGTCTCATGAGGAACTTTGTTTGACTGTGTTGAAGCTGGATCTGAGTCCTGCTGGAGTCGTGTTTTTACTGTCTTTTTTACATCTTTCTCAACAGCAGGTTGATCTTTGGTCTTTGATTTTGGTACAGCTTTGACCTTATTGGATTTTTTGGAAACTGGTTTTGTTTCAGCTGTGTCCTTTGGCAGGTCTACTGGTTTTATTGCCTCTGACCCAGAGGATGTGTCCAGCTTTGGTTCTGATGTTGAGTTGTCTTGTTTGTCTGCTGCCACCTGGTCAACGTCTGAAGAGTCATTTGGGTTGTTTTGGCTGAACTCAACATTCACAGGTGTGGAAAACATCTTCACCATTTCCTGAGCTTGGATCCTCTCCTAAAGACAAAAGATGAAGAATGTTATGTAAAGTTTTATTCTTCATCCTGAGTGGTCCCACCAGTGACCCCGCGACCCGAAAAGGACGAAGCAGGTAAAGATAAGGGATGGATATTTCGATCAGCATTACCTTTTCTTCATGAGCAGGGTTGAGGGTGAACCACAGAGCAACAGCACACCTCTGACCCTTGGTGACAGCTCGGACACCATGAGGATTCTCCTTCCCTGCTCCAAACCCAACAACACGACCACAACGTGGGTGGACCTCAGCCTGGAGAGAAGAAAAATAAAAATTGGGTTTAAAACCCTTCACTGTCTGTATTAACTGTACTGAATAAGAGATGCACCACGATGTGGAGAAAACAACGACTCATCCAGAACGTGAACCCAAAATCTGACTAGCTTTCAGATGTTCAGTGATCGCTTTGGAAAAGCTCTTTGGTGCTTCATGGATTTAGATTTGTTACCATACCATACCATACTATTTTATTTATAGAGCACTTAAAACAGCAACAAGGCCAACCAAAGTGCTATACAAAAACAAACAACAGGCAACACATAGGCAACATACACAATGAATTACAAAAAATAGACATAAAAACATCGCAGAAATAAATATAACGACCAAACACAGATCAACTGGTGTTGAAAGCAACAGAATAGTAGTGGGTCTTTAAACGGGATTTG